>CAUIJW010000211.1:0-110304 GCA_960531205.1 Andrena bicolor | reverse complement strand
TCGTTAGTCTAGATATAGAAGACGGTTGTACAGACGGATCTCGTTAGTCTAGATATAGAAGACGGTTGTACAGACGGATCTCGTTAGTCTAGATATAGAAGACGGTGGTACAACGACGGATCTCGTTAGTCTAGATATACAAGACGGTTGTACAACGTGAGATCTCGTTAGTCTAGATATAGAAGACGGTTGTCCATCCCAATATTTCGTTTGTCCCCCCTCCATAATACAATTATTTATAAAAATCGCGAAAAAGAAGTGTACTCGCGAAGCAATCGCGAATAATTTCGATTTTTGGTTAATATAACATCGAAATCGTTTGTCCAAAGACGTATCTCGTTAGTCTAGATATTGAAGACGGTTGTACAACGAGAGATCCGTTAGTCAAGATATAGAAGACGGTTGTACAACGACGGATCTCGTTAGTCTAGATATAGAAAACGGTTGTACAGACGGATCTCGTTAGTCTAGATATAGAAGACGGTTGCACAGACGGATCTCGTTAGTCTAGATATAGATGACGGTTGCACAGACGGATCTCGTTAGTCTAGATATAGAAGACGGTTGTACAACGTGAGATCTCGTTAGTCTAGATATAGAAGACGGTTGTACAGACGGATCTCGTTAGCCTAGATATAGAAGACGGTTGTACAGACGAATCTCGTCAGTCTAGATATTGAAGACGTTTGTCCAACGACGTATCTCGTTAGTCTAGATATAGAAGACGGTTTTACAGACGGATCTCGTTAGTCTAGATATAGAAGACGGTGGTACAACGACGGATCTCGTTAGTCTAGATATAGAAGACGGTTGTACAACGTGAGATCTCGTTAGTCTAGATATAGAAGACGGTTGTACGGACGGGTCTCGTTAGTCTAGATATTGAAGACGTTTGTCCAACGACGTATCTCGTTAGTCTAGATATAGAAGACGGTTGTTCTGACGGATCTCGTTAGTCTAGATATAGAAGACGGTTGTACAGACGGATCTCGTTAGTCTAGATATAGAAGACGGTTGTACGGACGGATCTCGTTAGTCTAGATATTGAAGACGTTTGTCCAACGACGTATCTCGTTAGTCTAGATATAGAAGACGGTTGTACAGACGGATCTCGTTAGTCTAGATGTAGAAGACGGTTGTACAGACGGATCTCGTTAGTCTAGATATTGAAGACGTTTGTCCAACGACGTATCTCGTTAGTCTAGATATAGAAGACGGTTGTACAGACGGATCTCGTTAGTCTAGATATAGAAGACGGTTGTACAGACGGATCTCGTTAGTCTAGATATAGAAGACGGTGGTACAACGACGGATCTCGTTAGTCTAGATATACAAGACGGTTGTACAACGACGGATCTCGTTAGTCTAGATATACAAGACGGTTGTACAACGTGAGATCTCGTTAGTCTAGATATAGAAGACGGTTGTACAACGACGGATCTCGTTAATCTAGATATAGAAGACGGTTGTACAACGAGAGATCTCGTTAGTCTAGATATAGAAGACGGTTGTACAGACGGATCTCGTTAGTCTAGATATAGAAGACGGTGGTACAACGACGGATCTCGTTAGTCTAGATATACAAGACGGTTGTACAACGTGAGATCTCGTTAGTCTAGATATAGAAGACGGTTGTCCATCCCAATATTTCGTTTGTCCCCCCTCCATAATACAATTATTTATCAAAATCGCGAAAAAGAAGTGTACTCGAGAAGCAATCGCGAATAATTTCGATTTTTGGTTAATATAACATCGAAATCGTTTGTCCAAAGACGTATCTCGTTAGTCTAGATATTGAAGACGGTTGTACAACGAGAGATCCGTTAGTCAAGATATAGAAGACGGTTGTACAACGACGGATCTCGTTAGTCTAGATATAGAAAACGGTTGTACAGACGGATCTCGTTAGTCTAGATATAGAAGACGGTTGCACAGACGGATCTCGTTAGTCTAGATATAGAAGACGGTTGCACAGACGGATCTCGTTAGTCTAGATATAGAAGACGGTTGTACAACGTGAGATCTCGTTAGTCTAGATATAGAAGACGGTTGTACAGACGGATCTCGTTAGTCTAGATATAGAAGACGGTTGTACAGACGGATCTCGTTAGTCTAGATATAGAAGACGGTTGTACGGACGGATCTCGTTAGTCTAGATATAGAAGACGGTTGTACAACGACGGATCTCGTCAGTCTAGATATAGGAGACGGTTATACAGACGGATCTCGTTAGTCTAGATATAGAAGACGGTTGTACAACGACGGATCCCGTCAGTCTAGATATAGAAGACGGTTATACAGACGGATCTCGTTAGTCTAGATATAGAAGATGGTTGTACAGACGGATCTCTTTAGTCAAGACATAGAAGACGGTTGTACAGATGGATCTCGTTAGTCTAGATATAGAAGACGGTTGTACAACGAGAGATCTCGTTAGTCTAGATATAGAAGACGGTTGTACAGACAGATCTCGTTAGTCTAGATATAGAAGACGGTTGTACAACGACGGATCCCGTCAGTCTCGATATAGAAGACGGTTATACAGACGGATCTCGTTAGTCTAGATATAGAAGACGGTTGTACAGACGGATCTCTTTAGTCTAGATATTGAAGACGGTTGTACAGACGGATCTCGTTAGTCTAGATATAGAAGACGGTTGTACAGACGGATCTCGTTAGTCTAGATATAGAAGACGGTTGTACAGTCGGATCTCGTTAGTCTAGATATAGAAGACGGTTGTACAACGACGGATCTCGATAGTCTAGATATAGAAGACAGTTGTACAGACGGATCTCGTTAGTCTAGATATTGAAGACGTTTGTCCAACGACGTATATCGTTAGTCTAGATATAGAAGACGGTTGTACAACGACGGATCTCGTTAGTCTAGATATAGGAGACGGTTGTACAACGACGGATCTCGTTAGTCTAGATATAGAAGACGGTTGTACAACGACGGATCTCGTTAGTCTAGATATAGAAGACGTTTGTCCAACGACGTATCTCGTTAGTCTAGATATAGAAGACGGTTGTACAACGAGAGATCTCGTTAGTCTAGATATAGAAGACGGTTGTACAGACAGATCTCGTTAGTCTAGATATAGAAGACGGTTGTACAACGACGGATCCCGTCAGTCTCGATATAGAAGACGGTTATACAGACGGATCTCGTTAGTCTAGATATAGAAGACGGTTGTACAGACGGATCTCTTTAGTCTAGATATAGAAGACGGTTGTACAGACGGATCTCGTTAGTCTAGATATAGAAGACGGTTGTACAGACGGATCTCGTTAGTCTAGATATAGAAGACGGTTGTACAGTCGGATCTCGTTAGTCTAGATATAGAAGACGGTTGTACAACGACGGATCTCGATAGTCTAGATATAGAAGACAGTTGTACAGACGGATCTCGTTAGTCTAGATATTGAAGACGTTTGTCCAACGACGTATATCGTTAGTCTAGATATAGAAGACGGTTGTACAACGACGGATCTCGTTAGTCTAGATATAGGAGACGGTTGTACAACGACGGATCTCGTTAGTCTAGATATAGAAGACGGTTGTACAACGACGGATCTCGTTAGTCTAGATATAGAAGACGTTTGTCCAACGACGTATCTCGTTAGTCTAGATATACAAGACGGTTGTACAACGAGAGATCTCGTTAGTCAAGATATAGAAGACGGTTGTACAACGACGGATCTCGTTAGTCTAGATATAGAAGACGGTTGTACAACGACGGATCTCGTTAGTCTAGATATAGAAGACGGTTGTACAACGACGGATCTCGTTAGTCTAGATATAGAAGACGGTTGTACAACGACGTATCTCGTTATTCTAGATATAGAAGACGGTTGTACAGACGTATCTCGTTAGTCTAGATATAGAAGACGGTTGTACAGACGGATCTCGTTTGTCTAGATATAGAAGGCGTTTGTCCAACGACGTATCTCGTTAGTCTAGATATAGAAGACGGATGTACAGACGGATCTCGTTAGTCTAGATATAGAAGACGGTTATACAGACGGATCTCGTTAGTCTAGATATAGAAGACGGTTGTACAACGACGGATCCCGTCAGTCTAGATATAGAAGACGGTTATACAGACGGATCTCGTTAGTCTAGATATAGAAGACGGTTGTACGGACGGATCTCTTTAGTCAAGACATAGAAGACGGTTGTACAGACGGATCTCGTTAGTCTAGATATAGAAGACGGTTGTACAACGACGGATCTCGTTATTCTAGATATAGAAGACGGATGTACAGACGGATCTCGCTAGTCTAGATATAGAAGGCGGTTGTACAGACGGATCTCGTTAGTCTAGATATTGAAGACGTTTGTCCAACGACATATCTCGTTAGTCTAGATATAGAAGACGGTTGTACAGACGGATCTCGTTAGTCTAGATATAGAAGACGGTTGTACAGACGGATCTCGTTAGTCTAGACATAGAAGACGGTTGTACAACGAGGGATCCCGTCAGTCTCGATATAGAAGACGGTTATACAGACGTATCTCGCTAGTCTAGATATAGAAGACGGTTGTACAGACGGATCTCGTTAGTCTAGATATAGAAGACGGTTGTACAACGACGGATCCCGTCAGTCTCGATATAGAAGACGGTTATACAGACGGATCTCGTTAGTCTAGATATTGAAGACGTTTTTCCATAGACGTACCTCGTTAGTCTAGATATAGAAGACGGTTGTACAACGACGTATCTCGTTAGTCTAGATATAGAAGACGGTTGTACAGACGGATCTCGTTAGTCTAGATATAGAAGGCGGTTGTACGGACGGGTCTCGTTAGTCTAGATATTGAAGACGTTTGTCCAACGACGTATCTCGTTAGTCTAGATATAGAAGACGGTTGTTCTGACGGATCTCGTTAGTCTAGATATAGATGACGTTTGTCCATCCCAATATTTCGTTTGTCCACCCTCCACAATACAATTATTTATCAAAATCGCGAAGAAGAAATGTACTCGCGAAGCAATCGCGAAAAATTTCGATTTTTGGTTAATATAACATCGAAACCGTTTGTCCAAAGACGTATCTCGTTAGTCTAGATATAGAAGACGGTTGTACAGATGGATCTCGTTAGTCTAGATATAGAAGACGGTTGTACAGACGGATCTCGTTAGTCTAGATATAGAAGACGTTTGTCCATCCCAATATTTCGTTTATCCACCCTCCACAATACAATTATTTATCAAAATCGCGAAAAAGAAGTGTACTCGCGAAGCAATCGCGAATAATTTCGATTTTTGGTTAATATAACATCGAAATCGTTTGTCCAAAGACGTATCTCGTTAGTCTAGATATAGAAGACGGTTGTACAACGAGAGATCCGTTAGTCAAGATATAGAAGACGGTTGTACAACGACGGTTCTCGTTAGACTAGATATAGAAAACGGTTGTACAGACGGATCTCGTTAGTCTAGATATAGAAGACGGTTGCACAGACGGATCTCGTTAGTCTAGATATAGAAGACGGTTGCACAGACGGATCTCGTTAGTCTAGATATAGAAGACGGTTGTACAGACGGATCTCGTTAGTCTAGATATAGAAGACGGTTGTACGGACGGATCTCGTTAGTCTAGATATAGAAGACGGTTGTACAGACGGATCTCGTTAGTCTAGATATAGAAGACGGTTGTACGGACGGATCTCGTTAGTCTAGATATAGAAGACGGTTGTACAACGACGGATCTCGTCAGTCTAGATATAGGAGACGGTTATACAGACGGATCTCGTTAGTCTAGATATAGAAGACGGTTGTACAACGACGGATCCCGTCAGTCTAGATATAGAAGACGGTTATACAGACGGATCTCGTTAGTCTAGATATAGAAGACGGTTGTACAGACGGATCTCTTTAGTCAAGACATAGAAGACGGTTGTACAGAAGGATCTCGTTAGTCTAGATATAGAAGACGGTTGTACAACGAGAGATCTCGTTAGTCTAGATATAGAAGACGGTTGTACAGACAGATCTCGTTAGTCTAGATATAGAAGACGGTTGTACAACGACGGATCCCGTCAGTCTCGATATAGAAGACGGTTGTACAACGACGGATCTCGTTAGTCTAGATATAGAAGACGTTTGTCCAACGACGTATCTCGTTAGTCTAGATATACAAGACGGTTGTACAACGAGAGATCTCGTTAGTCAAGATATAGAAGACGGTTGTACAACGACGGATCTCGTTAGTCTAGATATAGAAGACGGTTGTACAACGACGGATCTCGTTAGTCTAGATATAGAAGACGGTTATACAGACGGATCTCGTTAGTCTAGATATAGAAGACGGTTGTACAACGACGGATCCCGTCAGTCTAGATATAGAAGACGGTTATACAGACGGATCTCGTTAGTCTAGATATAGAAGACGGTTGTACGGACGGATCTCTTTAGTCAAGACATAGAAGACGGTTGTACAGACGGATCTCGTTAGTCTAGATATAGAAGACGGTTGTACAACGACGGATCTCGTTATTCTAGATATAGAAGACGGATGTACAGACGGATCTCGCTAGTCTAGATATAGAAGACGGTTGTACAACGACGGATCTCGTTAGTCTAGATATAGGAGACGGTTGTACAACGACGGATCTCGTTAGTCTAGATATAGAAGACGGTTGTACAACGACGGATCTCGTTAGTCTAGATATAGAAGACGTTTGTCCAACGACGTATCTCGTTAGTCTAGATATACAAGACGGTTGTACAACGAGAGATCTCGTTAGTCAAGATATAGAAGACGGTTGTACAACGACGGATCTCGTTAGTCTAGATATAGAAGACGGATGTACAGACGGATCTCGTTAGTCTAGATATAGAAGACGGTTATACAGACGGATCTCGTTAGTCTAGATATAGAAGACGGTTGTACAACGACGGATCCCGTCAGTCTAGATATAGAAGACGGTTATACAGACGGATCTCGTTAGTCTAGATATAGAAGACGGTTGTACGGACGGATCTCTTTAGTCAAGACATAGAAGACGGTTGTACAGACGGATCTCGTTAGTCTAGATATAGAAGACGGTTGTACAACGACGGATCTCGTTATTCTAGATATAGAAGACGGATGTACAGACGGATCTCGCTAGTCTAGATATAGAAGGCGGTTGTACAGACGGATCTCGTTAGTCTAGATATTGAAGACGTTTGTCCAACGACATATCTCGTTAGTCTAGATATAGAAGACGGTTGTACAGACGGATCTCGTTAGTCTAGATATAGAAGACGGTTGTACAGACGGATCTCGTTAGTCTAGACATAGAAGACGGTTGTACAACGACGGATCCCGTCAGTCTCGATATAGAAGACGGTTATACAGACGTATCTCGCTAGTCTAGATATAGAAGACGGTTGTACAGACGGATCTCGTTAGTCTAGATATAGAAGACGGTTGTACAACGACGGATCCCGTCAGTCTCGATATAGAAGACGGTTATACAGACGGATCTCGTTAGTCTAGATATTGAAGACGTTTTTCCATAGACGTACCTCGTTAGTCTAGATATAGAAGACGGTTGTACAACGACGTATCTCGTTAGTCTAGATATAGAAGACGGTTGTACAGACGGATCTCGTTAGTCTAGATATAGAAGACGGTTGTACGGACGGGTCTCGTTAGTCTAGATATTGAAGACGTTTGTCCAACGACGTATCTCGTTAGTCTAGATATAGAAGACGGTTGTTCTGACGGATCTCGTTAGTCTAGATATAGATGACGTTTGTCCATCCCAATATTTCGTTTGTCCACCCTCCACAATACAATTATTTATCAAAATCGCGAAGAAGAAATGTACTCGCGAAGCAATCGCGAAAAATTTCGATTTTTGGTTAATATAACATCGAAATCGTTTGTCCAAAGACGTATCTCGTTAGTCTAGATATAGAAGACGGTTGTACAGATGGATCTCGTTAGTCTAGATATAGAAGACGGTTGTACAGACGGATCTCGTTAGTCTAGATATAGAAGACGTTTGTCCATCCCAATATTTCGTTTATCCACCCTCCACAATACAATTATTTATCAAAATCGCGAAAAAGAAGTGTACTCGCGAAGCAATCGCGAATAATTTCGATTTTTGGTTAATATAACATCGAAATCGTTTGTCCAAAGACGTATCTCGTTAGTCTAGATATAGAAGACGGTTGTACAACGAGAGATCCGTTAGTCAAGATATAGAAGACGGTTGTACAACGACGGTTCTCGTTAGACTAGATATAGAAAACGGTTGTACAGACGGATCTCGTTAGTCTAGATATAGAAGACGGTTGCACAGACGGATCTCGTTAGTCTAGATATAGAAGACGGTTGCACAGACGGATCTCGTTAGTCTAGATATAGAAGACGGTTGTACAGACGGATCTCGTTAGTCTAGATATAGAAGACGGTTGTACGGACGGATCTCGTTAGTCTAGATATAGAAGACGGTTGTACAGACGGATCTCGTTAGTCTAGATATAGAAGACGGTTGTACGGACGGATCTCGTTAGTCTAGATATAGAAGACGGTTGTACAACGACGGATCTCGTCAGTCTAGATATAGGAGACGGTTATACAGACGGATCTCGTTAGTCTAGATATAGAAGACGGTTGTACAACGACGGATCCCGTCAGTCTAGATATAGAAGACGGTTATACAGACGGATCTCGTTAGTCTAGATATAGAAGACGGTTGTACAGACGGATCTCTTTAGTCAAGACATAGAAGACGGTTGTACAGAAGGATCTCGTTAGTCTAGATATAGAAGACGGTTGTACAACGAGAGATCTCGTTAGTCTAGATATAGAAGACGGTTGTACAGACAGATCTCGTTAGTCTAGATATAGAAGACGGTTGTACAACGACGGATCCCGTCAGTCTCGATATAGAAGACGGTTATACAGACGGATCTCGTTAGTCTAGATATAGAAGACGGTTGTACAGACGTATCTCTTTAGTCTAGATATAGAAGACGGTTGTACAGACGGATCTCGTTAGTCTAGATATAGAAGACGGTTGTACAGACGGATCTCGTTAGTCTAGATATAGAAGACGGTTGTACAGTCGGATCTCGTTAGTCTAGATATAGAAGACGGTTGTACAACGACGGATCTCGATAGTCTAGATATAGAAGACAGTTGTACAGACGGATCTCGTTAGTCTAGATATTGAAGACGTTTGTCCAACGACGTATATCGTTAGTCTAGATATAGAAGACGGTTGTACAACGACGGATCTCGTTAGTCTAGATATAGGAGACGGTTGTACAACGACGGATCTCGTTAGTCTAGATATAGAAGACGGTTGTACAACGACGGATCTCGTTAGTCTAGATATAGAAGACGTTTGTCCAACGACGTATCTCGTTAGTCTAGATATAGAAGACGGTTGTACAACGAGAGATCTCGTTAGTCAAGATATAGAAGACGGTTGTACAACGACGGATCTCGTTAGTCTAGATATAGAAGACGGTTGTACAACGACGGATCTCGTTAGTCTAGATATAGAAGACGGTTGTACAACGACGGATCTCGTTAGTCTAGATATAGAAGACGGTTGTACAACGACGTATCTCGTTATTCTAGATATAGAAGACGGTTGTACAGACGTATCTCGTTAGTCTAGATATAGAAGACGGTTGTACAGACGGATCTCGTTTGTCTAGATATAGAAGGCGTTTGTCCAACGACGTATCTCGTTAGTCTAGATATAGAAGACGGATGTACAGACGGATCTCGTTAGTCTAGATATAGAAGGCGGTTGTACAGACGGATCTCGTTAGTCTAGATATAGAAGACGGTTGTACAACGACGGATCTCGTTAGTCTAGATATAGAAGACGGTTGTACAACGACGGATCTCGTTATTCTAGATATAGAAGACGGATGTACAGACGGATCTCGCTGGTCTAGATATAGAAGGCGGTTGTACAGACGGATCTCGTTAGTCTAGATATTGAAGACGTTTGTCCAACGACATATCTCGTTAGTCTAGATATAGAAGACGGTTGTACAGACGGATCTCGTTAGTCTAGATATAGAAGACGGTTGTACAGACGGATCTCGTTAGTCTAGACATAGAAGACGGTTGTCCAACGACATATCTCGTTAGTCAAGATATAGAAGACGGTTGTACAACGACGGTTCTCGTTA
Source organism: Andrena bicolor (assembly GCA_960531205.1). Taxonomy (NCBI): domain Eukaryota; kingdom Metazoa; phylum Arthropoda; class Insecta; order Hymenoptera; family Andrenidae; genus Andrena; species Andrena bicolor. The sequence goes on along the minus strand of CAUIJW010000211.1, from coordinate 100,144 downwards.
GACTAGATATAGAAAACGGTTGTACAGACGGATCTCGTTAGTCTAGATATAGAAGACGGTTGCACAGACGGATCTCGTTAGTCTAGATATAGAAGACGGTTGCACAGACGGATCTCGTTAGTCTAGATATAGAAGACGGTTGTACAGACGGATCTCGTTAGTCTAGATATAGAAGACGGTTGTACGGACGGATCTCGTTAGTCTAGATATAGAAGACGGTTGTACAGACGGATCTCGTTAGTCTAGATATAGAAGACGGTTGTACGGACGGATCTCGTTAGTCTAGATATAGAAGACGGTTGTACAACGACGGATCTCGTCAGTCTAGATATAGGAGACGGTTATACAGACGGATCTCGTTAGTCTAGATATAGAAGACGGTTGTACAACGACGGATCCCGTCAGTCTAGATATAGAAGACGGTTATACAGACGGATCTCGTTAGTCTAGATATAGAAGACGGTTGTACAGACGGATCTCTTTAGTCAAGACATAGAAGACGGTTGTACAGAAGGATCTCGTTAGTCTAGATATAGAAGACGGTTGTACAACGAGAGATCTCGTTAGTCTAGATATAGAAGACGGTTGTACAGACAGATCTCGTTAGTCTAGATATAGAAGACGGTTGTACAACGACGGATCCCGTCAGTCTCGATATAGAAGACGGTTATACAGACGGATCTCGTTAGTCTAGATATAGAAGACGGTTGTACAGACGTATCTCTTTAGTCTAGATATAGAAGACGGTTGTACAGACGGATCTCGTTAGTCTAGATATAGAAGACGGTTGTACAGACGGATCTCGTTAGTCTAGATATAGAAGACGGTTGTACAGTCGGATCTCGTTAGTCTAGATATAGAAGACGGTTGTACAACGACGGATCTCGATAGTCTAGATATAGAAGACAGTTGTACAGACGGATCTCGTTAGTCTAGATATTGAAGACGTTTGTCCAACGACGTATATCGTTAGTCTAGATATAGAAGACGGTTGTACAACGACGGATCTCGTTAGTCTAGATATAGGAGACGGTTGTACAACGACGGATCTCGTTAGTCTAGATATAGAAGACGGTTGTACAACGACGGATCTCGTTAGTCTAGATATAGAAGACGTTTGTCCAACGACGTATCTCGTTAGTCTAGATATAGAAGACGGTTGTACAACGAGAGATCTCGTTAGTCAAGATATAGAAGACGGTTGTACAACGACGGATCTCGTTAGTCTAGATATAGAAGACGGTTGTACAACGACGGATCTCGTTAGTCTAGATATAGAAGACGGTTGTACAACGACGGATCTCGTTAGTCTAGATATAGAAGACGGTTGTACAACGACGTATCTCGTTATTCTAGATATAGAAGACGGTTGTACAGACGTATCTCGTTAGTCTAGATATAGAAGACGGTTGTACAGACGGATCTCGTTTGTCTAGATATAGAAGGCGTTTGTCCAACGACGTATCTCGTTAGTCTAGATATAGAAGACGGATGTACAGACGGATCTCGTTAGTCTAGATATAGAAGGCGGTTGTACAGACGGATCTCGTTAGTCTAGATATAGAAGACGGTTGTACAACGACGGATCTCGTTAGTCTAGATATAGAAGACGGTTGTACAACGACGGATCTCGTTATTCTAGATATAGAAGACGGATGTACAGACGGATCTCGCTGGTCTAGATATAGAAGGCGGTTGTACAGACGGATCTCGTTAGTCTAGATATTGAAGACGTTTGTCCAACGACATATCTCGTTAGTCTAGATATAGAAGACGGTTGTACAGACGGATCTCGTTAGTCTAGATATAGAAGACGGTTGTACAGACGGATCTCGTTAGTCTAGACATAGAAGACGGTTGTACAACGACGGATCTCGTCAGTATAGATATAGAAGACGGTTATACAGACGGATCTCGTTAGTCTAGATATAGAAGACGGTTGTACAACGACGGATCCCGTCAGTCTAGATATAGAAGACGGTTATACAGACGGATCTCGTTAGTCTAGATATAGAAGACGGTTGTACGGACGGATCTCTTTAGTCAAGACATAGAAGACGGTTGTACAGACGGATCTCGTTAGTCTAGATATAGAAGACGGTTGTACAACGAGAGATCTCGTTAGTCTAGATATAGAAGACGGTTTTACAGACGGATCTCGTTAGTCTAGATATAGAAGACGGTTTTACAGACGGATCTCGTTAGTCTAGATATAGAAGACGGTTGTACAACGACGGATCCCGTCAGTCTCGATATAGAAGACGGTTATACAGACGGATCTCGTTAGTCTAGATATAGAGGACGGTTGTACAGAAGGATCTCTTTAGTCTAGATATAGAAGACGGTTGTACAGACGGATCTCGTTAGTCTAGATATTGAAGACGTTTGTCCAAAGACGTATCTCGTTAGTCTAGATATAGAAGACGGTTGTACAGACGGATCTCGTTAGTCTAGATATAGAAGACAGTTGCACAACAAGAGATCTCGTTAGTCTAGATATAGAAGACGGTTGTACAACGAGAGATCTCGTTAGTCTAGATATAGAAGACGGTTGTACAGACGGATCTCGTTAGTCTAGATATAGAAGGCGGTTGTACAACGAGAGATCTCGTTATTCTAGATATAGAAGACGGTTGTACAGACGGATCTCGTTAGCCTAGATATAGAAGACGGTTGTACAGACGGATCTCGTCAGTCTAGATATTGAAGACGTTTGCCCAACGACGTATCTCGTTAGTCTAGATATAGGAGACGGTTACACAGACGGATCTCGTTAGTCTAGATATAGAAGACGGTTGTACAGACGGATCTCGTTAGTCTAGATATAGAAGACGGTTGTACAACGACGGATCTCGTTAGTCTAGATATAGAAGACGCTTGTACAGACGGATCTCGTTAGTCTAGATATAGAAGACGATTGTCCAACGACGTATCTCGTTAGTCTAGATATAGAAGACGGTGGTACAACGACGGATCTCATTAGTCTAGATATAGATGAGGTTTGTACAGACGGATCTCTCGTTAGTCTAGATATTGAAGACGTTTGTCTAACGACGTATCTCGTTAGTCCAGATATAGAAGACGGTTGTACAGACGGATCTCGTTAGTCTAGATATTGAAGACGATTGTCCAACGACGTATCTCGTTAGTCTAGATATAGAAGACGGTGGTACAACGACGGATCTCGTTAGTCTAGATATACAAGACGGTTGTACAACGTGAGATCTCGTTAGTCTAGATATAGAAGACGGTTGTACAACGACGGATCTCGTTAGTCTAGATATAGAAGACGGTTGTACAACGAGAGATCTCGTTAGTCTAGATATAGAAGACGGTTGTACGGACGGGTCTCGTTAGTCTAGATATTGAAGACGTTTGTCCAACGACGTATCTCGTTAGTCTAGATATAGAAGACGGTTGTTCTGACGGATCTCGTTAGTCTAGATATAGAAGACGTTTGTCCATCCCAATATTTCGTTTGACCACCCTCCACAATACAATAATTTATCAAAATCGCGAACAAGAAGTGTACTCGCGAAGCAATCGCGAATAATTTTGATTTTTGGTTAATATGACATCGAAATCGTTTGTCCAAAGACGTATCCCGTTAGTCTAGATATAGAAGACAGTTGTACAACGAGAGATCTCGTTAGTCAAGATATAGAAGACGGTTGTACATCGACGGATCTCATTAGTCTAGATATAGAAGACGGTTGTACAACGACGTATCTTGTTAGTCTAGATATAGAAGACGGTTGTACAACGTGAGATCTCGTTAGTCTAGATATAGAAGACGGTTGTACAACGACGGATCTCGTTAGTCTAGATATAGAAGACGGTTGTACAACGAGAGATCTCGTTAGTCTAGATATAGAAGTCGGTTGTACAGACGGATCTCGTTAGTCTAGATATAGAAGACGGTGGTACAACGACGGATCTCGTTAGTCTAGATATACAAGACGGTTGTACAACGTGAGATCTCGTTAGTCTAGATATAGAAGACGGTTGTACAGACGGATCTCGTTAGTCTAGATATAGAAGACGGTTGAACAGACGGATCTCGTTAGTCTAGATATAGAAGACGGTTGTACGGACGGATCTCGTTAGTCTAGATATAGAAGACGGTTGTACAACGACGGATCTCGTTAGTCTAGATATAGAAAACGGTTGTACAGACGGATCTCACGTTAGCCTAGATATTGAAGACGTTTTTCTATCGACGTACCTCGTTAGTCTAGATATAGAAGACGGTTGTACAGACGGATCTCGTTAGTCTAGATATAGATGACGTTTGTCCAACGACGTATCTCGTTAGTCAAGATATAGAAGACGGTTGTACAGACGGATCTCGTTAGTCTAGATATAGAAGACGTTTGTTCATCCCAATATTTCGTTTGTCCACCCTCCACAATACAATTATTAATCAAAATCGCGAAAAAGAAGTGTACTCGCGAAGCAATCGCGAATAATTTCGATTTTTGGTAAATATAACATCGAAATCGTTTGTCCAAAGACGTATCTCGTTAGTCTAGATATTGAAGACGTTTGTCCAACGACGTATCTCGTTAGTCTAGATATAGAAAACGGTTGTACAGACTGATCTCGTTAGTCTAGATATAGAAAACGGTTGTACAGACGGAACTCGTTAGTCTAGATATAGAAGACGGTTGTACAACGACGGACCTCGTTAGTCTAGATATAGAAGACGGTTGTACAGACGGATCTCGTTAGTCTAGATAATGAAGACGTTTGTCCAACGACGTATCTCGTTAGTCTAGATATAGAAGACGGTTGTACAACGACGGATCTCGTTAGTCTAGATATAGAAGACGTTTGTCCAACGACGTATCTCGTTAGTCTAGATATAGAAAACGGTTGTACAGACGGATCTCGTTAGTCTAGATATAGAAGACGGTTGTACAGACGGATCTCGTTAGTCTAGATATAGAAGACGGTTGTACAACGACGGATCTCGTTAGTCTAGATATAGAAGACGTTTGTCCAACGACGTATCTCGTTAGTCTAGATATAGAAGACGGTTGTACAACGAGAGATCTCGTTAGTCAAGATATAGAAGACGGTTGTACAACGACGGATCTCGTTAGTCTAGATATAGAAGACGGTTGTACAACGACGGATCTCGTTAGTCTAGATATAGAAGACGGTTGTACAACGACGGATCTCGTTAGTCTAGATATAGAAGACGGTTGTACAACGACGTATCTCGTTATTCTAGATATAGAAGACGGTTGTACAGACGTATCTCGTTAGTCTAGATATAGAAGACGGTTGTACAGACGGATCTCGTTTGTCTAGATATAGAAGGCGTTTGTCCAACGACGTATCTCGTTAGTCTAGATATAGAAGACGGATGTACAGACGGATCTCGTTAGTCTAGATATAGAAGGCGGTTGTACAGACGGATCTCGTTAGTCTAGACATAGAAGACGGTTGTACAACGACGGATCTCGTCAGTCTAGATATAGAAGACGGTTATACAGACGGATCTCGTTAGTCTAGATATAGAAGACGGATGTACAGACGGATCTCGCTAGTCTAGATATAGAAGGCGGTTGTACAGGCGGATCTCGTTAGTCTAGATATTGAAGACGTTTGTCCAACGACATATCTCGTTAGTCTAGATATAGAAGACGGTTGTACAGACGGATCTCGTTAGTCTAGATATAGAAGACGGTTGTACAGACGGATCTCGTTAGTCTAGACTTAGAAGACGGTTGTACAACGACGGATCTCGTCAGTCTAGATATAGAAGACGGTTATACAGACGGATCTCGTTAGTCTAGATATAGAAGACGGTTGTACAACGACGGATCCCGTCAGTCTAGATATAGAAGACGGTTATACAGACGGATCTCGTTAGTCTAGATATAGAAGACGGTTGCACAGACGGATCTCGTTAGTCTAGATATAGATGACGGTTGCACAGACGGATCTCGTTAGTCTAGATATAGAAGACGGTTGTACAACGTGAGATCTCGTTAGTCTAGATATAGAAGACGGTTGTACAGACGGATCTCGTTAGCCTAGATATAGAAGACGGTTGTACAGACGAATCTCGTCAGTCTAGATATTGAAGACGTTTGTCCAACGACGTATCTCGTTAGTCTAGATATAGAAGACGGTTTTACAGACGGATCTCGTTAGTCTAGATATAGAAGACGGTGGTACAACGACGGATCTCGTTAGTCTAGATATAGAAGACGGTTGTACAACGTGAGATCTCGTTAGTCTAGATATAGAAGACGGTTGTACGGACGGGTCTCGTTAGTCTAGATATTGAAGACGTTTGTCCAACGACGTATCTCGTTAGTCTAGATATAGAAGACGGTTGTTCTGACGGATCTCGTTAGTCTAGATATAGAAGACGGTTGTACAGACGGATCTCGTTAGTCTAGATATAGAAGACGGTTGTACGGACGGATCTCGTTAGTCTAGATATTGAAGACGTTTGTCCAACGACGTATCTCGTTAGTCTAGATATAGAAGACGGTTGTACAGACGGATCTCGTTAGTCTAGATGTAGAAGACGGTTGTACAGACGGATCTCGTTAGTCTAGATATTGAAGACGTTTGTCCAACGACGTATCTCGTTAGTCTAGATATAGAAGACGGTTGTACAGACGGATCTCGTTAGTCTAGATATAGAAGACGGTTGTACAGACGGATCTCGTTAGTCTAGATATAGAAGACGGTGGTACAACGACGGATCTCGTTAGTCTAGATATACAAGACGGTTGTACAACGACGGATCTCGTTAGTCTAGATATACAAGACGGTTGTACAACGTGAGATCTCGTTAGTCTAGATATAGAAGACGGTTGTACAACGACGGATCTCGTTAATCTAGATATAGAAGACGGTTGTACAACGAGAGATCTCGTTAGTCTAGATATAGAAGACGGTTGTACAGACGGATCTCGTTAGTCTAGATATAGAAGACGGTGGTACAACGACGGATCTCGTTAGTCTAGATATACAAGACGGTTGTACAACGTGAGATCTCGTTAGTCTAGATATAGAAGACGGTTGTCCATCCCAATATTTCGTTTGTCCCCCCTCCATAATACAATTATTTATCAAAATCGCGAAAAAGAAGTGTACTCGAGAAGCAATCGCGAATAATTTCGATTTTTGGTTAATATAACATCGAAATCGTTTGTCCAAAGACGTATCTCGTTAGTCTAGATATTGAAGACGGTTGTACAACGAGAGATCCGTTAGTCAAGATATAGAAGACGGTTGTACAACGACGGATCTCGTTAGTCTAGATATAGAAAACGGTTGTACAGACGGATCTCGTTAGTCTAGATATAGAAGACGGTTGCACAGACGGATCTCGTTAGTCTAGATATAGAAGACGGTTGCACAGACGGATCTCGTTAGTCTAGATATAGAAGACGGTTGTACAACGTGAGATCTCGTTAGTCTAGATATAGAAGACGGTTGTACAGACGGATCTCGTTAGTCTAGATATAGAAGACGGTTGTACAGACGGATCTCGTTAGTCTAGATATAGAAGACGGTTGTACGGACGGATCTCGTTAGTCTAGATATAGAAGACGGTTGTACAACGACGGATCTCGTCAGTCTAGATATAGGAGACGGTTATACAGACGGATCTCGTTAGTCTAGATATAGAAGACGGTTGTACAACGACGGATCCCGTCAGTCTAGATATAGAAGACGGTTATACAGACGGATCTCGTTAGTCTAGATATAGAAGATGGTTGTACAGACGGATCTCTTTAGTCAAGACATAGAAGACGGTTGTACAGATGGATCTCGTTAGTCTAGATATAGAAGACGGTTGTACAACGAGAGATCTCGTTAGTCTAGATATAGAAGACGGTTGTACAGACAGATCTCGTTAGTCTAGATATAGAAGACGGTTGTACAACGACGGATCCCGTCAGTCTCGATATAGAAGACGGTTATACAGACGGATCTCGTTAGTCTAGATATAGAAGACGGTTGTACAGACGGATCTCTTTAGTCTAGATATAGAAGACGGTTGTACAGACGGATCTCGTTAGTCTAGATATAGAAGACGGTTGTACAGACGGATCTCGTTAGTCTAGATATAGAAGACGGTTGTACAGTCGGATCTCGTTAGTCTAGATATAGAAGACGGTTGTACAACGACGGATCTCGATAGTCTAGATATAGAAGACAGTTGTACAGACGGATCTCGTTAGTCTAGATATTGAAGACGTTTGTCCAACGACGTATATCGTTAGTCTAGATATAGAAGACGGTTGTACAACGACGGATCTCGTTAGTCTAGATATAGGAGACGGTTGTACAACGACGGATCTCGTTAGTCTAGATATAGAAGACGGTTGTACAACGACGGATCTCGTTAGTCTAGATATAGAAGACGTTTGTCCAACGACGTATCTCGTTAGTCTAGATATAGAAGACGGTTGTACAACGAGAGATCTCGTTAGTCTAGATATAGAAGACGGTTGTACAGACAGATCTCGTTAGTCTAGATATAGAAGACGGTTGTACAACGACGGATCCCGTCAGTCTCGATATAGAAGACGGTTATACAGACGGATCTCGTTAGTCTAGATATAGAAGACGGTTGTACAGACGGATCTCTTTAGTCTAGATATAGAAGACGGTTGTACAGACGGATCTCGTTAGTCTAGATATAGAAGACGGTTGTACAGACGGATCTCGTTAGTCTAGATATAGAAGACGGTTGTACAGTCGGATCTCGTTAGTCTAGATATAGAAGACGGTTGTACAACGACGGATCTCGATAGTCTAGATATAGAAGACAGTTGTACAGACGGATCTCGTTAGTCTAGATATTGAAGACGTTTGTCCAACGACGTATATCGTTAGTCTAGATATAGAAGACGGTTGTACAACGACGGATCTCGTTAGTCTAGATATAGGAGACGGTTGTACAACGACGGATCTCGTTAGTCTAGATATAGAAGACGGTTGTACAACGACGGATCTCGTTAGTCTAGATATAGAAGACGTTTGTCCAACGACGTATCTCGTTAGTCTAGATATACAAGACGGTTGTACAACGAGAGATCTCGTTAGTCAAGATATAGAAGACGGTTGTACAACGACGGATCTCGTTAGTCTAGATATAGAAGACGGTTGTACAACGACGGATCTCGTTAGTCTAGATATAGAAGACGGTTGTACAACGACGGATCTCGTTAGTCTAGATATAGAAGACGGTTGTACAACGACGTATCTCGTTATTCTAGATATAGAAGACGGTTGTACAGACGTATCTCGTTAGTCTAGATATAGAAGACGGTTGTACAGACGGATATCGTTTGTCTAGATATAGAAGGCGTTTGTCCAACGACGTATCTCGTTAGTCTAGATATAGAAGACGGATGTACAGACGGATCTCGTTAGTCTAGATATAGAAGACGGTTATACAGACGGATCTCGTTAGTCTAGATATAGAAGACGGTTGTACAACGACGGATCCCGTCAGTCTAGATATAGAAGACGGTTATACAGACGGATCTCGTTAGTCTAGATATAGAAGACGGTTGTACGGACGGATCTCTTTAGTCAAGACATAGAAGACGGTTGTACAGACGGATCTCGTTAGTCTAGATATAGAAGACGGTTGTACAACGACGGATCTCGTTATTCTAGATATAGAAGACGGATGTACAGACGGATCTCGCTAGTCTAGATATAGAAGGCGGTTGTACAGACGGATCTCGTTAGTCTAGATATTGAAGACGTTTGTCCAACGACATATCTCGTTAGTCTAGATATAGAAGACGGTTGTACAGACGGATCTCGTTAGTCTAGATATAGAAGACGGTTGTACAGACGGATCTCGTTAGTCTAGACATAGAAGACGGTTGTACAACGACGGATCCCGTCAGTCTCGATATAGAAGACGGTTATACAGACGTATCTCGCTAGTCTAGATATAGAAGACGGTTGTACAGACGGATCTCGTTAGTCTAGATATAGAAGACGGTTGTACAACGACGGATCCCGTCAGTCTCGATATAGAAGACGGTTATACAGACGGATCTCGTTAGTCTAGATATTGAAGACGTTTTTCCATAGACGTACCTCGTTAGTCTAGATATAGAAGACGGTTGTACAACGACGTATCTCGTTAGTCTAGATATAGAAGACGGTTGTACAGACGGATCTCGTTAGTCTAGATATAGAAGACGGTTGTACGGACGGGTCTCGTTAGTCTAGATATTGAAGACGTTTGTCCAACGACGTATCTCGTTAGTCTAGATATAGAAGACGGTTGTTCTGACGGATCTCGTTAGTCTAGATATAGATGACGTTTGTCCATCCCAATATTTCGTTTGTCCACCCTCCACAATACAATTATTTATCAAAATCGCGAAGAAGAAATGTACTCGCGAAGCAATCGCGAAAAATTTCGATTTTTGGTTAATATAACATCGAAACCGTTTGTCCAAAGACGTATCTCGTTAGTCTAGATATAGAAGACGGTTGTACAGATGGATCTCGTTAGTCTAGATATAGAAGACGGTTGTACAGACGGATCTCGTTAGTCTAGATATAGAAGACGTTTGTCCATCCCAATATTTCGTTTATCCACCCTCCACAATACAATTATTTATCAAAATCGCGAAAAAGAAGTGTACTCGCGAAGCAATCGCGAATAATTTCGATTTTTGGTTAATATAACATCGAAATCGTTTGTCCAAAGACGTATCTCGTTAGTCTAGATATAGAAGACGGTTGTACAACGAGAGATCCGTTAGTCAAGATATAGAAGACGGTTGTACAACGACGGTTCTCGTTAGACTAGATATAGAAAACGGTTGTACAGACGGATCTCGTTAGTCTAGATATAGAAGACGGTTGCACAGACGGATCTCGTTAGTCTAGATATAGAAGACGGTTGCACAGACGGATCTCGTTAGTCTAGATATAGAAGACGGTTGTACAGACGGATCTCGTTAGTCTAGATATAGAAGACGGTTGTACGGACGGATCTCGTTAGTCTAGATATAGAAGACGGTTGTACAGACGGATCTCGTTAGTCTAGATATAGAAGACGGTTGTACGGACGGATCTCGTTAGTCTAGATATAGAAGACGGTTGTACAACGACGGATCTCGTCAGTCTAGATATAGGAGACGGTTATACAGACGGATCTCGTTAGTCTAGATATAGAAGACGGTTGTACAACGACGGATCCCGTCAGTCTAGATATAGAAGACGGTTATACAGACGGATCTCGTTAGTCTAGATATAGAAGACGGTTGTACAGACGGATCTCTTTAGTCAAGACATAGAAGACGGTTGTACAGAAGGATCTCGTTAGTCTAGATATAGAAGACGGTTGTACAACGAGAGATCTCGTTAGTCTAGATATAGAAGACGGTTGTACAGACAGATCTCGTTAGTCTAGATATAGAAGACGGTTGTACAACGACGGATCCCGTCAGTCTCGATATAGAAGACGGTTGTACAACGACGGATCTCGTTAGTCTAGATATAGAAGACGTTTGTCCAACGACGTATCTCGTTAGTCTAGATATACAAGACGGTTGTACAACGAGAGATCTCGTTAGTCAAGATATAGAAGACGGTTGTACAACGACGGATCTCGTTAGTCTAGATATAGAAGACGGTTGTACAACGACGGATCTCGTTAGTCTAGATATAGAAGACGGTTATACAGACGGATCTCGTTAGTCTAGATATAGAAGACGGTTGTACAACGACGGATCCCGTCAGTCTAGATATAGAAGACGGTTATACAGACGGATCTCGTTAGTCTAGATATAGAAGACGGTTGTACGGACGGATCTCTTTAGTCAAGACATAGAAGACGGTTGTACAGACGGATCTCGTTAGTCTAGATATAGAAGACGGTTGTACAACGACGGATCTCGTTATTCTAGATATAGAAGACGGATGTACAGACGGATCTCGCTAGTCTAGATATAGAAGACGGTTGTACAACGACGGATCTCGTTAGTCTAGATATAGGAGACGGTTGTACAACGACGGATCTCGTTAGTCTAGATATAGAAGACGGTTGTACAACGACGGATCTCGTTAGTCTAGATATAGAAGACGTTTGTCCAACGACGTATCTCGTTAGTCTAGATATACAAGACGGTTGTACAACGAGAGATCTCGTTAGTCAAGATATAGAAGACGGTTGTACAACGACGGATCTCGTTAGTCTAGATATAGAAGACGGATGTACAGACGGATCTCGTTAGTCTAGATATAGAAGACGGTTATACAGACGGATCTCGTTAGTCTAGATATAGAAGACGGTTGTACAACGACGGATCCCGTCAGTCTAGATATAGAAGACGGTTATACAGACGGATCTCGTTAGTCTAGATATAGAAGACGGTTGTACGGACGGATCTCTTTAGTCAAGACATAGAAGACGGTTGTACAGACGGATCTCGTTAGTCTAGATATAGAAGACGGTTGTACAACGACGGATCTCGTTATTCTAGATATAGAAGACGGATGTACAGACGGATCTCGCTAGTCTAGATATAGAAGGCGGTTGTACAGACGGATCTCGTTAGTCTAGATATTGAAGACGTTTGTCCAACGACATATCTCGTTAGTCTAGATATAGAAGACGGTTGTACAGACGGATCTCGTTAGTCTAGATATAGAAGACGGTTGTACAGACGGATCTCGTTAGTCTAGACATAGAAGACGGTTGTACAACGACGGATCCCGTCAGTCTCGATATAGAAGACGGTTATACAGACGTATCTCGCTAGTCTAGATATAGAAGACGGTTGTACAGACGGATCTCGTTAGTCTAGATATAGAAGACGGTTGTACAACGACGGATCCCGTCAGTCTCGATATAGAAGACGGTTATACAGACGGATCTCGTTAGTCTAGATATTGAAGACGTTTTTCCATAGACGTACCTCGTTAGTCTAGATATAGAAGACGGTTGTACAACGACGTATCTCGTTAGTCTAGATATAGAAGACGGTTGTACAGACGGATCTCGTTAGTCTAGATATAGAAGACGGTTGTACGGACGGGTCTCGTTAGTCTAGATATTGAAGACGTTTGTCCAACGACGTATCTCGTTAGTCTAGATATAGAAGACGGTTGTTCTGACGGATCTCGTTAGTCTAGATATAGATGACGTTTGTCCATCCCAATATTTCGTTTGTCCACCCTCCACAATACAATTATTTATCAAAATCGCGAAGAAGAAATGTACTCGCGAAGCAATCGCGAAAAATTTCGATTTTTGGTTAATATAACATCGAAATCGTTTGTCCAAAGACGTATCTCGTTAGTCTAGATATAGAAGACGGTTGTACAGATGGATCTCGTTAGTCTAGATATAGAAGACGGTTGTACAGACGGATCTCGTTAGTCTAGATATAGAAGACGTTTGTCCATCCCAATATTTCGTTTATCCACCCTCCACAATACAATTATTTATCAAAATCGCGAAAAAGAAGTGTACTCGCGAAGCAATCGCGAATAATTTCGATTTTTGGTTAATATAACATCGAAATCGTTTGTCCAAAGACGTATCTCGTTAGTCTAGATATAGAAGACGGTTGTACAACGAGAGATCCGTTAGTCAAGATATAGAAGACGGTTGTACAACGACGGTTCTCGTTAGACTAGATATAGAAAACGGTTGTACAGACGGATCTCGTTAGTCTAGATATAGAAGACGGTTGCACAGACGGATCTCGTTAGTCTAGATATAGAAGACGGTTGCACAGACGGATCTCGTTAGTCTAGATATAGAAGACGGTTGTACAGACGGATCTCGTTAGTCTAGATATAGAAGACGGTTGTACGGACGGATCTCGTTAGTCTAGATATAGAAGACGGTTGTACAGACGGATCTCGTTAGTCTAGATATAGAAGACGGTTGTACGGACGGATCTCGTTAGTCTAGATATAGAAGACGGTTGTACAACGACGGATCTCGTCAGTCTAGATATAGGAGACGGTTATACAGACGGATCTCGTTAGTCTAGATATAGAAGACGGTTGTACAACGACGGATCCCGTCAGTCTAGATATAGAAGACGGTTATACAGACGGATCTCGTTAGTCTAGATATAGAAGACGGTTGTACAGACGGATCTCTTTAGTCAAGACATAGAAGACGGTTGTACAGAAGGATCTCGTTAGTCTAGATATAGAAGACGGTTGTACAACGAGAGATCTCGTTAGTCTAGATATAGAAGACGGTTGTACAGACAGATCTCGTTAGTCTAGATATAGAAGACGGTTGTACAACGACGGATCCCGTCAGTCTCGATATAGAAGACGGTTATACAGACGGATCTCGTTAGTCTAGATATAGAAGACGGTTGTACAGACGTATCTCTTTAGTCTAGATATAGAAGACGGTTGTACAGACGGATCTCGTTAGTCTAGATATAGAAGACGGTTGTACAGACGGATCTCGTTAGTCTAGATATAGAAGACGGTTGTACAGTCGGATCTCGTTAGTCTAGATATAGAAGACGGTTGTACAACGACGGATCTCGATAGTCTAGATATAGAAGACAGTTGTACAGACGGATCTCGTTAGTCTAGATATTGAAGACGTTTGTCCAACGACGTATATCGTTAGTCTAGATATAGAAGACGGTTGTACAACGACGGATCTCGTTAGTCTAGATATAGGAGACGGTTGTACAACGACGGATCTCGTTAGTCTAGATATAGAAGACGGTTGTACAACGACGGATCTCGTTAGTCTAGATATAGAAGACGTTTGTCCAACGACGTATCTCGTTAGTCTAGATATAGAAGACGGTTGTACAACGAGAGATCTCGTTAGTCAAGATATAGAAGACGGTTGTACAACGACGGATCTCGTTAGTCTAGATATAGAAGACGGTTGTACAACGACGGATCTCGTTAGTCTAGATATAGAAGACGGTTGTACAACGACGGATCTCGTTAGTCTAGATATAGAAGACGGTTGTACAGACGGATCTCGTTAGTCTAGATATAGAAGACGGTTGTCCAGACGGATCTCGTTAGTCTAGATATAGAAGACGGTTGTACAGTCGGATCTCGTTAGTCTAGATATAGAAGACGGTTGTACAACGACGGATCTCGATAGTCTAGATATAGAAGACAGTTGTACAGACGGATCTCGTTAGTCTAGATATTGAAGACGTTTGTCCAACGACGTATATCGTTAGTCTAGATATAGAAGACGGTTGTACAACGACGGATCTCGTTAGTCTAGATATAGGAGACGGTTGTACAACGACGGATCTCGTTAGTCTAGATATAGAAGACGGTTGTACAACGACGGATCTCGTTAGTCTAGATATAGAAGACGTTTGTCCAACGACGTATCTCGTTAGTCTAGATATACAAGACGGTTGTACAACGAGAGATCTCGTTAGTCAAGATATAGAAGACGGTTGTACAACGACGGATCTCGTTAGTCTAGATATAGAAGACGGTTGTACAACGACGGATCTCGTTAGTCTAGATATAGAAGACGGTTGTACAACGACGGATCTCGTTAGTCTAGATATAGAAGACGGTTGTACAACGACGTATCTCGTTATTCTAGATATAGAAGACGGTTGTACAGACGTATCTCGTTAGTCTAGATATAGAAGACGGTTGTACAGACGGATCTCGTTTGTCTAGATATAGAAGGCGTTTGTCCAACGACGTATCTCGTTAGTCTAGATATAGAAGACGGATGTACAGACGGATCTCGTTAGTCTAGATATAGAAGACGGTTATACAGACGGATCTCGTTAGTCTAGATATAGAAGACGGTTGTACAACGACGGATCCCGTCAGTCTAGATATAGAAGACGGTTATACAGACGGATCTCGTTAGTCTAGATATAGACGACGGTTGTACGGACGGATCTCTTTAGTCAAGACATAGAAGACGGTTGTACAGACGGATCTCGTTAGTCTAGATATAGAAGACGGTTGTACAACGACGGATCTCGTTATTCTAGATATAGAAGACGGATGTACAGACGGATCTCGCTAGTCTAGATATAGAAGGCGGTTGTACAGACGGATCTCGTTAGTCTAGATATTGAAGACGTTTGTCCAACGACATATATCGTTAGTCTAGATATAGAAGACGGTTGTACAGACGGATCTCGTTAGTCTAGATATAGAAGACGGTTGTACAACGAGAGATCCGTTAGTCAAGATATAGAAGACGGTTGCACAGACGGATCTCGTTAGTCTAGATATAGAAGACGGTTGTACAGACGGATCTCGTTAGTCTAGATATAGAAGACGGTTGTACGGACGGATCTCGTTAGTCTAGATATAGAAGACGGTTGTACAGACGGATCTCGTTAGTCTAGATATAGAAGACGGTTGTACGGACGGATCTCGTTAGTCTAGATATAGAAGACGGTTGTACAACGACGGATCTCGTCAGTCTAGATATAGGAGACGGTTATACAGACGGATCTCGTTAGTCTAGATATAGAAGACGGTTGTACAACGACGGATCCCGTCAGTCTAGATATAGAAGACGGTTGTACAACAACGGATCCCGTCAGTCTAGATATAGAAGACGGTTATACAGACGGATCTCGTTAGTCTAGATATAGAAGACGGTTGTACGGACGGATCTCTTTAGTCAAGACATAGAAGACGGTTGTACAGACGGATCTCGTTAGTCTAGATATAGAAGACGGTTGTACAACGACGGATCTCGTTATTCTAGATATAGAAGACGGATGTACAGACGGATCTCGCTAGTCTAGATATAGAAGGCGGTTGTACAGACGGATCTCGTTAGTCTAGATATTGAAGACGTTTGTCCAACGACATATCTCGTTAGTCTAGATATAGAAGACGGTTGTACAGACGGATCTCGTTAGTCTAGATATAGAAGACGGTTGTACAGACGGATCTCGTTAGTCTAGACATAGAAGACGGTTGTACAACGACGGATCCCGTCAGTCTCGATATAGAAGACGGTTATACAGACGTATCTCGCTAGTCTAGATATAGAAGACGGTTGTACAGACGGATCTCGTTAGTCTAGATATAGAAGACGGTTGTACAACGACGGATCCCGTCAGTCTCGATATAGAAGACGGTTATACAGACGGATCTCGTTAGTCTAGATATTGAAGACGTTTTTCCATAGACGTACCTCGTTAGTCTAGATATAGAAGACGGTTGTACAACGACGTATCTCGTTAGTCTAGATATAGAAGACGGTTGTACAGACGGATCTCGTTAGTCTAGATATAGAAGACGGTTGTACGGACGGGTCTCGTTAGTCTAGATATTGAAGACGTTTGTCCAACGACGTATCTCGTTAGTCTAGATATAGAAGACGGTTGTTCTGACGGATCTCGTTAGTCTAGATATAGATGACGTTTGTCCATCCCAATATTTCGTTTGTCCACCCTCCACAATACAATTATTTATCAAAATCGCGAAGAAGAAATGTACTCGCGAAGCAATCGCGAAAAATTTCGATTTTTGGTTAATATAACATCGAAATCGTTAGTCCAAAGACGTATCTCGTTAGTCTAGATATAGAAGACGGTTGTACAGATGGATCTCGTTAGTCTAGATATAGAAGACGGTTGTACAGACGGATCTCGTTAGTCTAGATATAGAAGACGGTTGTACGGACGGATCTCGTTAGTCTAGATATAGAAGACGGTTGTACAGACGGATCTCGTTAGTCTAGATATAGAAGACGGTTGTACGGACGGATCTCGTTAGTCTAGATATAGAAGACGGTTGTACAACGACGGATCTCGTCAGTCTAGATATAGGAGACGGTTATACAGACGGATCTCGTTAGTCTAGATATAGAAGACGGTTGTACAACGAAGGATCCCGTCAGTCTAGATATAGAAGACGGTTATACAGACGGATCTCGTTAGTCTAGATATAGAAGACGGTTGTACAGACGGATCTCTTTAGTCAAGACATAGAAGACGGTTGTACAGAAGGATCTCGTTAGTCTAGATATAGAAGACGGTTGTACAACGAGAGATCTCGTTAGTCTAGATATAGAAGACGGTTGTACAGACAGATCTCGTTAGTCTAGATATAGAAGACGGTTGTACAACGACGGATCCCGTCAGTCTCGATATAGAAGACGGTTATACAGACGGATCTCGTTAGTCTAGATATAGAAGACGGTTGTACAGACGTATCTCTTTAGTCTAGATATAGAAGACGGTTGTACAGACGGATCTCGTTAGTCTAGATATAGAAGACGGTTGTACAGACGGATCTCGTTAGTCTAGATATAGAAGACGGTTGTACAGTCGGATCTCGTTAGTCTAGATATAGAAGACGGTTGTACAACGACGGATCTCGATAGTCTAGATATAGAAGACGGTTGTACAACGACGGATCCCGTCAGTCTCGATATAGAAGACGGTTATACAGACGGATCTCGTTAGTCTAGATATAGAGGACGGTTGTACAGACGGATCTCTTTAGTCTAGATATAGAAGACGGTTGTACAGACGGATCTCGATAGTCTAGATATTGAAGACGTTTGTCCAAAGACGTATCTCGTTAGTCTAGATATAGAAGACGGTTGTACAGA
The DNA here is from genome assembly GCA_960531205.1 of Andrena bicolor. Lineage (NCBI taxonomy): Eukaryota > Metazoa > Arthropoda > Insecta > Hymenoptera > Andrenidae > Andrena > Andrena bicolor. The sequence continues at coordinate 81,558 of CAUIJW010000211.1, read as the reverse complement.
CGGATCTCGTTAGTCTAGATATAGAAGACAGTTGCACAACAAGAGATCTCGTTAGTCTAGATATAGAAGACGGTTGTACAACGAGAGATCTCGTTAGTCTAGATATAGAAGACGGTTGTACAGACGGATCTCGTTAGTCTAGATATAGAAGGCGGTTGTACAACGAGAGATCTCGTTATTCTAGATATAGAAGACGGTTGTACAGACGGATCTCGTTAGCCTAGATATAGAAGACGGTTGTACAGACGGATCTCGTCAGTCTAGATATTGAAGACGTTTGCCCAACGACGTATCTCGTTAGTCTAGATATAGGAGACGGTTACACAGACGGATCTCGTTAGTCTAGATATAGAAGACGGTTGTACAGACGGATCTCGTTAGTCTAGATATAGAAGACGGTTGTACAACGACGGATCTCGTTAGTCTAGATATAGAAGACGCTTGTACAGACGGATCTCGTTAGTCTAGATATAGAAGACGATTGTCCAACGACGTATCTCGTTAGTCCAGATATAGAAGACGGTTGTACAGACGGATCTCGTTAGTCTAGATATTGAAGACGATTGTCCAACGACGTATCTCGTTAGTCTAGATATAGAAGACGGTGGTACAACGACGGATCTCGTTAGTCTAGATATACAAGACGGTTGTACAACGTGAGATCTCGTTAGTCTAGATATAGAAGACGGTTGTACAACGACGGATCTCGTTAGTCTAGATATAGAAGACGGTTGTACAACGAGAGATCTCGTTAGTCTAGATATAGAAGACGGTTGTACGGACGGGTCTCGTTAGTCTAGATATTGAAGACGTTTGTCCAACGACGTATCTCGTTAGTCTAGATATAGAAGACGGTTGTTCTGACGGATCTCGTTAGTCTAGATATAGAAGACGTTTGTCCATCCCAATATTTCGTTTGACCACCCTCCACAATACAATAATTTATCAAAATCGCGAACAAGAAGTGTACTCGCGAAGCAATCGCGAATAATTTTGATTTTTGGTTAATATGACATCGAAATCGTTTGTCCAAAGACGTATCCCGTTAGTCTAGATATAGAAGACAGTTGTACAACGAGAGATCTCGTTAGTCAAGATATAGAAGACGGTTGTACATCGACGGATCTCATTAGTCTAGATATAGAAGACGGTTGTACAACGACGTATCTTGTTAGTCTAGATATAGAAGACGGTTGTACAGACGGATCTCGTTAGTCTAGATATAGAAGTCGGTTGTACGGACGGATCTCGTTAGTCTAGATATTGAAGACGTTTGTCCAACGACGTATCTCGTTAGTCTAGATATAGAAGACGGTTGTACAGACGGATCTCGTTAGTCTAGATGTAGAAGACGGTTGTACAGACGGATCTCGTTAGTCTAGATATTGAAGACGTTTGTCCAACGACGTATCTCGTTAGTCTAGATATAGAAGACGGTTGTACAGACGGATCTCGTTAGTCTAGATATAGAAGACGGTTGTACAGACGGATCTCGTTAGTCTAGATATAGAAGACGGTTGTACAGACGGATCTCGTTAGTCTAGATATAGAAGACGGTGGTACAACGACGGATCTCGTTAGTCTAGATATACAAGACGGTTGTACAACGACGGATCTCGTTAGTCTAGATATACAAGACGGTTGTACAACGTGAGATCTCGTTAGTCTAGATATAGAAGACGGTTGTACAGACGGATCTCGTTAGTCTTGATATAGAAGACGTTTGTCCATCCCAATATTTCGTTTGTCCCCCCTCCACAATACAATTATTTATCAAAATCGCGAAAAAGAAGTGTACTCGCGAAGCAATCGCGAATAATTTCGATTTTTGGTTAATATAACATCGAAATCGTTTGTCCAAAGACGTATCTCGTTAGTCTAGATATTGAAGACGGTTGTACAGACGGATCTCTTTAGTCTAGATATAGAAGACGGTTGTACAGACGGATCTCGTTAGTCTAGATATAGAAGACGGTTGTACAGACGGATCTCGTTAGTCTAGATATAGAAGACGGTTGTACAGACGGATCTCTTTAGTCTAGATATAGAAGACGGTTGTACAGACGGATCTCTTTAGTCAAGACATAGAAGACGGTTGTACAGAAGGATCTCGTTAGTCTAGATATAGAAGACGGTTGTACAACGAGAGATCTCGTTAGTCTAGATATAGAAGACGGTTGTACAGACAGATCTCGTTAGTCTAGATATAGAAGACGGTTGTACAACGACGGATCCCGTCCGTCTCGATATAGAAGACGGTTATACAGACGGATCTCGTTAGTCTAGATATAGAAGACGGTTGTACAGACGGATCTCTTTAGTCTAGATATAGAAGACGGTTGTACAGACGGATCTCGTTAGTCTAGATATAGAAGACGGTTGTACAGACGGATCTCGTTAGTCTAGATATAGAAGACGGTTGTACAGTCGGATCTCGTTAGTCTAGATATAGAAGACGGTTGTACAACGACGGATCTCGATAGTCTAGATATAGAAGACAGTTGTACAGACGGATCTCGTTAGTCTAGATATTGAAGACGTTTGTCCAACGACGTATATCGTTAGTCTAGATATAGAAGACGGTTGTACAACGACGGATCTCGTTAGTCTAGATATAGGAGACGGTTGTACAACGACGGATCTCGTTAGCCTAGATATAGAAGACGGTTGTACAACGACGGATCTCGTTAGTCTAGATATAGAAGACGTTTGTCCAACGACGTATCTCGTTAGTCTAGATATACAAGACGGTTGTACAACGAGAGATCTCGTTAGTCAAGATATAGAAGACGGTTGTACAACGACGGATCTCGTTAGTCTAGATATAGAAGACGGTTGTACAACGACGGATCTCGTTAGTCTAGATATAGAACACGGTTGTACAACGACGGATCTCGTTAGTCTAGATATAGAAGACGGTTGTACAACGACGTATCTCGTTATTCTAGATATAGAAGACGGTTGTACAGACGGATCTCGTTTGTCTAGATATAGAAGGCGTTTGTCCAACGACGTATCTCGTTAGTCTAGATATAGAAGACGGATGTAGAGACGGATCTCGTTAGTCTAGATATAGAAGACGGTTATACAGACGGATCTCGTTAGTCTAGATATAGAAGACGGTTGTACAACGACGGATCCCGTCAGTCTAGATATAGAAGACGGTTATACAGACGGATCTCGTTAGTCTAGATATAGAAGACGGTGGTACAACGACGGATCTCGTTAGTCTAGATATACAAGACGGTTGTACAACGACGGATCTCGTTAGTCTAGATATACAAGACGGTTGTACAACGTGAGATCTCGTTAGTCTAGATATAGAAGACGGTTGTACAACGACGGATCTCGTTAGTCTAGATATAGAAGACGGTTGTACAACGAGAGATCTCGTTAGTCTAGATATAGAAGACGGTTGTACAGACGGATCTCGTTAGTCTAGATATAGAAGACGGTGGTACAACGACGGATCTCGTTAGTCTAGATATACAAGACGGTTGTACAACGTGAGATCTCGTTAGTCTAGATATAGAAGACGGTTGTCCATCCCAATATTTCGTTTGTCCCCCCTCCATAATACAATTATTTATCAAAATCGCGAAAAAGAAGTGTACTCGCGAAGCAATCGCGAATAATTTCGATTTTTGGTTAATATAACATCGAAATCGTTTGTCCAAAGACGTATCTCGTTAGTCTAGATATTGAAGACGGTTGTACAACGACGTATCTCGTTAGTCTAGATATAGAAAACGGTTGTACAGACGGATCTCGTTAGTCTAGATATAGAAAACGGTTGTACAGACGGAACTCGTTAGTCTAGATATAGAAGACGGTTGTACAACGACGGACCTCGTTAGTCTAGATATAGAAGACGGTTGTACAGACGGATCTCGTTAGTCTAGATAATGAAGACGTTTGTCCAACGACGTATCTCGTTAGTCTAGATATAGAAGACGGTTGTACAACGACGGATCTCGTTAGTCTAGATATAGAAGACGTTTGTCCAACGACGTATCTCGTTAGTCTAGATATAGAAAACGGTTGTACAGACGGATCTCGTTAGTCTAGATATAGAAGACGGTTGTACAGACGGATCTCGTTAGTCTAGATATAGAAGACGGTTGTACAACGACGGATCTCGTTAGTCTAGATATAGAAGACGTTTGTCCAACGACGTATCTCGTTAGTCTAGATATAGAAGACGGTTGTACAACGAGAGATCTCGTTAGTCAAGATATAGAAGACGGGGTTGTACAACGACGGATCTCGTTAGTCTAGATATAGAAGACGGTTGTACAACGACGGATCTCGTTAGTCTAGATATAGAAGACGGTTGTACAACGACGGATCTCGTTAGTCTAGATATAGAAGACGGTTGTACAACGACGTATCTCGTTATTCTAGATATAGAAGACGGTTGTACAGACGTATCTCGTTAGTCTAGATATAGAAGACGGTTGTACAGAAGGATCTCGTTTGTCTAGATATAGAAGGCGTTTGTCCAACGACGTATCTCGTTAGTCTAGATATAGAAGACGGATGTACAGACGGATCTCGTTAGTCTAGATATAGAAGGCGGTTGTACAGACGGATCTCGTTAGTCTAGACATAGAAGACGGTTGTACAACGACGGATCTCGTCAGTCTAGATATAGAAGACGGTTATACAGACGGATCTCGTTAGTCTAGATATAGAAGACGGATGTACAGACGGATCTCGCTAGTCTAGATATAGAAGGCGGTTGTACAGGCGGATCTCGTTAGTCTAGATATTGAAGACGTTTGTCCAACGACATATCTCGTTAGTCTAGATATAGAAGACGGTTGTACAGACGGATCTCGTTAGTCTAGATATAGAAGACGGTTGTACAGACGGATCTCGTTAGTCTAGACATAGAAGACGGTTGTACAACGACGGATCTCGTCAGTCTAGATATAGAAGACGGTTATACAGACGGATCTCGTTAGTCTAGATATAGAAGACGGTTGTACAACGACGGATCCCGTCAGTCTAGATATAGAAGACGGTTATACAGACGGATCTCGTTAGTCTAGATATAGAAGACGGTTGTACGGACGGATCTCTTTAGTCAAGACATAGAAGACGGTTGTACAGACGGATCTCGTTAGTCTAGATATAGAAGACGGTTGTACAACGAGAGATCTCGTTAGTCTAGATATAGAAGACGGTTTTACAGACGGATCTCGTTAGCCTAGATATAGAAGACGGTTGTACAGACGAATCTCGTCAGTCTAGATATTGAAGACGTTTGTCCAACGACGTATCTCGTTAGTCTAGATATAGAAGACGGTTTTACAGACGGATCTCGTTAGTCTAGATATAGAAGGCGGTTGTACAGACGGATCTCGTTAGTCTAGACATAGAAGACGGTTGTACAACGACGGATCTCGTCAGTCTAGATATAGAAGACGGTTATACAGACGGATCTCGTTAGTCTAGATATAGAAGACGGTTGTACGGACGGATCTCTTTAGTCAAGACATAGAAGACGGTTGTACAGACGGATCTCGTTAGTCTAGATATAGAAGACGGTTGTACAACGAGAGATCTCGTTAGTCTAGATATAGAAGACGGTTTTACAGACGGATCTCGTTAGCCTAGATATAGAAGACGGTTGTACAGACGAATCTCGTCAGTCTAGATATTGAAGACGTTTGTCCAACGACGTATCTCGTTAGTCTAGATATAGAAGACGGTTTTACAGACGGATCTCGTTAGTCTAGATATAGAAGACGGTTGTACGGACGGATCTCTTTAGTCAAGACATAGAAGACGGTTGTACAGACGGATCTCGTTAGTCTAGATATAGAAGACGGTTGTACAACGAGAGATCTCGTTAGTCTAGATATAGAAGACGGTTTTACAGACGGATCTCGTTAGCCTAGATATAGAAGACGGTTGTACAGACGAATCTCGTCAGTCTAGATATAGAAGACGGTTGTACAACGACGGATCCCGTCAGTCTAGATATAGAAGACGGTTATACAGACGGATCTCGTTAGTCTAGATATAGAAGACGGTTGTACGGACGGATCTCTTTAGTCAAGACATAGAAGACGGTTGTACAGACGGATCTCGTTAGTCTAGATATAGAAGACGGTTGTACAACGACGGATCTCGTTATTCTAGATATAGAAGACGGATGTACAGACGGATCTCGCTAGTCTAGATATAGAAGGCGGTTGTACAGACGGATCTCGTTAGTCTAGATATTGAAGACGTTTGTCCAACGACATATCTCGTTAGTCTAGATATAGAAGACGGTTGTACAGACGGATCTCGTTAGTCTAGATATAGAAGACGGTTGTACAGACGGATCTCGTTAGTCTAGACATAGAAGACGGTTGTACAACGACGGATCTCGTCAGTCTAGATATAGAAGACGGTTATACAGACGGATCTCGTTAGTCTAGATATAGAAGACGGTTGTACAACGACGGATCCCGTCAGTCTAGATATAGAAGACGGTTATACAGACGGATCTCGTTAGTCTAGATATAGAAGACGGTTGTACGGACGGATCTCTTTAGTCAAGACATAGAAGACGGTTGTACAGACGGATCTCGTTAGTCTAGATATAGAAGACGGTTGTACAACGAGAGATCTCGTTAGTCTAGATATAGAAGACGGTTTTACAGACGGATCTCGTTAGCCTAGATATAGAAGACGGTTGTACAGACGAATCTCGTCAGTCTAGATATTGAAGACGTTTGTCCAACGACGTATCTCGTTAGTCTAGATATAGAAGACGGTTTTACAGACGGATCTCGTTAGTCTAGATATAGAAGGCGGTTGTACAGACGGATCTCGTTAGTCTAGACATAGAAGACGGTTGTACAACGACGGATCTCGTCAGTCTAGATATAGAAGACGGTTATACAGACGGATCTCGTTAGTCTAGATATAGAAGACGGTTGTACGGACGGATCTCTTTAGTCAAGACATAGAAGACGGTTGTACAGACGGATCTCGTTAGTCTAGATATAGAAGACGGTTGTACAACGAGAGATCTCGTTAGTCTAGATATAGAAGACGGTTTTACAGACGGATCTCGTTAGCCTAGATATAGAAGACGGTTGTACAGACGAATCTCGTCAGTCTAGATATTGAAGACGTTTGTCCAACGACGTATCTCGTTAGTCTAGATATAGAAGACGGTTTTACAGACGGATCTCGTTAGTCTAGATATAGAAGACGGTTGTACGGACGGATCTCTTTAGTCAAGACATAGAAGACGGTTGTACAGACGGATCTCGTTAGTCTAGATATAGAAGACGGTTGTACAACGAGAGATCTCGTTAGTCTAGATATAGAAGACGGTTTTACAGACGGATCTCGTTAGCCTAGATATAGAAGACGGTTGTACAGACGAATCTCGTCAGTCTAGATATAGAAGACGGTTGTACAACGACGGATCCCGTCAGTCTAGATATAGAAGACGGTTATACAGACGGATCTCGTTAGTCTAGATATAGAAGACGGTTGTACGGACGGATCTCTTTAGTCAAGACATAGAAGACGGTTGTACAGACGGATCTCGTTAGTCTAGATATAGAAGACGGTTGTACAACGACGGATCTCGTTATTCTAGATATAGAAGACGGATGTACAGACGGATCTCGCTAGTCTAGATATAGAAGGCGGTTGTACAGACGGATCTCGTTAGTCTAGATATTGAAGACGTTTGTCCAACGACATATCTCGTTAGTCTAGATATAGAAGACGGTTGTACAGACGGATCTCGTTAGTCTAGATATAGAAGACGGTTGTACAGACGGATCTCGTTAGTCTAGACATAGAAGACGGTTGTACAACGACGGATCTCGTCAGTCTAGATATAGAAGACGGTTATACAGACGGATCTCGTTAGTCTAGATATAGAAGACGGTTGTACAACGACGGATCCCGTCAGTCTAGATATAGAAGACGGTTATACAGACGGATCTCGTTAGTCTAGATATAGAAGACGGTTGTACGGACGGATCTCTTTAGTCAAGACATAGAAGACGGTTGTACAGACGGATCTCGTTAGTCTAGATATAGAAGACGGTTGTACAACGAGAGATCTCGTTAGTCTAGATATAGAAGACGGTTTTACAGACGGATCTCGTTAGTCTAGATATAGAAGACGGTGGTACAACGACGGATCTCGTTAGTCTAGATATACAAGACGGTTGTACAACGTGAGATCTCGTTAGTCTAGATATAGAAGACGGTTGTCCATCCCAATATTTCGTTTGTCCCCCCTCCATAATACAATCATTTATAAAAATCGCGAAAAAGAAGTGTACTCGCGAAGCAATCGCGAATAATTTCGATTTTTGGTTAATATAACATCGAAATCGTTTGTCCAAAGACGTATCTCGTTAGTCTAGATATTGAAGACGGTTGTACAACGAGAGATCCGTTAGTCAAGATATAGAAGACGGTTGTACAACGACGGATCTCGTTAGTCTAGATATAGAAAACGGTTGTACAGACGGATCTCGTTAGTCTAGATATAGAAGACGGTTGCACAGACGGATCTCGTTAGTCTAGATATAGATGACGGTTGCACAGACGGATCTCGTTAGTCTAGATATAGAAGACGGTTGTACAACGTGAGATCTCGTTAGTCTAGATATAGAAGACGGTTGTACAGACGGATCTCGTTAGCCTAGATATAGAAGACGGTTGTACAGACGAATCTCGTCAGTCTAGATATTGAAGACGTTTGTCCAACGACGTATCTCGTTAGTCTAGATATAGGAGACGGTTTTACAGACGGATCTCGTTAGTCTAGATATAGAAGACGGTGGTACAACGACGGATCTTGTTAGTCTAGATATAGAAGACGGTTGTACAACGTGAGATCTCGTTAGTCTAGATATAGAAGACGGTTGTACGGACGGGTCTCGTTAGTCTAGATATTGAAGACGTTTGTCCAACGACGTATCTCGTTAGTCTAGATATAGAAGACGGTTGTTCTGACGGATCTCGTTAGTCTAGATATAGAAGACGGTTGTACAGACGGATCTCGTTAGTCTAGATATAGAAGACGGTTGTACGGACGGATCTCGTTAGTCTAGATATTGAAGACGTTTGTCCAACGACGTATCTCGTTAGTCTAGATATAGAAGACGGTTGTACAGACGGATCTCGTTAGTCTAGATGTAGAAGACGGTTGTACAGACGGATCTCGTTAGTCTAGATATTGAAGACGTTTGTCCAACGACGTATCTCGTTAGTCTAGATATAGAAGACGGTTGTACAGACGGATCTCGTTAGTCTAGATATAGAAGACGGTTGTACAGACGGATCTCGTTAGTCTAGATATAGAAGACGGTGGTACAACGACGGATCTCGTTAGTCTAGATATACAAGACGGTTGTACAACGACGGATCTCGTTAGTCTAGATATACAAGACGGTTGTACAACGTGAGATCTCGTTAGTCTAGATATAGAAGACGGTTGTACAACGACGGATCTCGTTAATCTAGATATAGAAGACGGTTGTACAACGAGAGATCTCGTTAGTCTAGATATAGAAGACGGTTGTACAGACGGATCTCGTTAGTCTAGATATAGAAGACGGTGGTACAACGACGGATCTCGTTAGTCTAGATATACAAGACGGTTGTACAACGTGAGATCTCGTTAGTCTAGATATAGAAGACGGTTGTCCATCCCAATATTTCGTTTGTCCCCCCTCCATAATACAATTATTTATCAAAATCGCGAAAAAGAAGTGTACTCGCGAAGCAATCGCGAATAATTTCGATTTTTGGTTAATATAACATCGAAATCGTTTGTCCAAAGACGTATCTCGTTAGTCTAGATATTGAAGACGGTTGTACAACGAGAGATCCGTTAGTCAAGATATAGAAGACGGTTGTACAACGACGGATCTCGTTAGTCTAGATATAGAAAACGGTTGTGCAGACGGATCTCGTTAGTCTAGATATAGAAGACGGTTGCACAGACGGATCTCGTTAGTCTAGATATAGAAGACGGTTGCACAGACGGATCTCGTTAGTCTAGATATAGAAGACGGTTGTACAACGTGAGATCTCGTTAGTCTAGATATAGAAGACGGTTGTACAGACGGATCTCGTTAGTCTAGATATAGAAGACGGTTGTACAGACGGATCTCGTTAGTCTAGATATAGAAGACGGTTGTACGGACGGATCTCGTTAGTCTAGATATAGAAGACGGTTGTACAACGACGGATCTCGTCAGTCTAGATATAGGAGACGGTTATACAGACGGATCTCGTTAGTCTAGATATAGAAGACGGTTGTACAACGTCGGATCCCGTCAGTCTAGATATAGAAGACGGTTATACAGACGGATCTCGTTAGTCTAGATATAGAAGATGGTTGTACAGACGGATCTCTTTAGTCAAGACATAGAAGACGGTTGTACAGATGGATCTCGTTAGTCTAGATATAGAAGACGGTTGTACAACGAGAGATCTCGTTAGTCTAGATATAGAAGACGGTTGTACAGACAGATCTCGTTAGTCTAGATATAGAAGACGGTTGTACAACGACGGATCCCGTCAGTCTCGATATAGAAGACGGTTATACAGACGGATCTCGTTAGTCTAGATATAGAAGACGGTTGTACAGACGGATCTCTTTAGTCTAGATATAGAAGACGGTTGTACAGACGGATCTCGTTAGTCTAGATATAGAAGACGGTTGTACAGACGGATCTCGTTAGTCTAGATATAGAAGACGGTTGTACAGTCGGATCTCGTTAGTCTAGATATAGAAGACGGTTGTACAACGACGGATCTCGATAGTCTAGATATAGAAGACAGTTGTACAACGACGGATCTCGTTAGTCTAGATATTGAAGACGTTTGTCCAACGACGTATATCGTTAGTCTAGATATAGAAGACGGTTGTACAACGACGGATCTCGTTAGTCTAGATATAGGAGACGGTTGTACAACGACGGATCTCGTTAGTCTAGATATAGAAGACGGTTGTACAACGACGGATCTCGTTAGTCTAGATATAGAAGACGTTTGTCCAACGACGTATCTCGTTAGTCTAGATATAGAAGACGGTTGTACAACGAGAGATCTCGTTAGTCTAGATATAGAAGACGGTTGTACAGACAGATCTCGTTAGTCTAGATATAGAAGACGGTTGTACAACGACGGATCCCGTCAGTCTCGATATAGAAGACGGTTATACAGACGGATCTCGTTAGTCTAGATATAGAAGACGGTTGTACAGACGGATCTCTTTAGTCTAGATATAGAAGACGGTTGTACAGACGGATCTCGTTAGTCTAGATATAGAAGACGGTTGTACAGACGGATCTCGTTAGTCTAGATATAGAAGACGGTTGTACAGTCGGATCTCGTTAGTCTAGATATAGAAGACGGTTGTACAACGACGGATCTCGATAGTCTAGATATAGAAGACAGTTGTACAGACGGATCTCGTTAGTCTAGATATTGAAGACGTTTGTCCAACGACGTATATCGTTAGTCTAGATATAGAAGACGGTTGTACAACGACGGATCTCGTTAGTCTAGATATAGGAGACGGTTGTACAACGACGGATCTCGTTAGTCTAGATATAGAAGACGGTTGTACAACGACGGATCTCGTTAGTCAAGATATAGAAGACGTTTGTCCAACGACGTATCTCGTTAGTCTAGATATACAAGACGGTTGTACAACGAGAGATCTCGTTAGTCAAGATATAGAAGACGGTTGTACAACGACGGATCTCGTTAGTCTAGATATAGAAGACGGTTGTACAACGACGGATCTCGTTAGTCTAGATATAGAAGACGGTTGTACAACGACGGATCTCGTTAGTCTAGATATAGAAGACGGTTGTACAACGACGTATCTCGTTATTCTAGATATAGAAGACGGTTGTACAGACGTATCTCGTTAGTCTAGATATAGAAGACGGTTGTACAGACGGATCTCGTTTGTCTAGATATAGAAGGCGTTTGTCCAACGACGTATCTCGTTAGTCTAGATATAGAAGACGGATGTACAGACGGATCTCGTTAGTCTAGATATAGAAGACGGTTATACAGACGGATCTCGTTAGTCTAGATATAGAAGACGGTTGTACAACGACGGATCCCGTCAGTCTAGATATAGAAGACGGTTATACAGACGGATCTCGTTAGTCTAGATATAGAAGACGGTTGTACGGACGGATCTCTTTAGTCAAGACATAGAAGACGGTTGTACAGACGGATCTCGTTAGTCTAGATATAGAAGACGGTTGTACAACGACGGATCTCGTTATTCTAGATATAGAAGACGGATGTACAGACGGATCTCGCTAGTCTAGATATAGAGGGCGGTTGTACAGACGGATCTCGTTAGTCTAGATATTGAAGACGTTTGTCCAACGACATATCTCGTTAGTCTAGATATAGAAGACGGTTGTACAGACGGATCTCGTTAGTCTAGATATAGAAGACGGTTGTACAGACGGATCTCGTTAGTCTAGACATAGAAGACGGTTGTACAACGACGGATCCCGTCAGTCTAGATATAGAAGACGGTTATACAGACGGATCTCGTTAGTCTAGATATAGAAGACGGTTGTACGGACGGATCTCTTTAGTCAAGACATAGAAGACGGTTGTACAGACGGATCTCGTTAGTCTAGATATAGAAGACGGTTGTACAACGAGAGATCTCGTTAGTCTAGATATAGAAGACGGTTTTACAGACGGATCTCGTTAGTCTAGATATAGAAGACGGTTTTACAGACGGATCTCGTTAGTCTAGATATAGAAGACGGTTGTACAACGACGGATCCCGTCAGTCTCGATATAGAAGACGGTTATACAGACGGATCTCGTTAGTCTAGATATAGAAGACGGTTGTACAGACGGATCTCGTTAGTCTAGATATTGAAGACGTTTGTCCAAAGACGTATCTCGTTAGTCTAGATATAGAAGACGGTTGTACAGACGGATCTCGTTAGTCTAGATATAGAAGACAGTTGCACAACAAGAGATCTCGTTAGTCTAGATATAGAAGACGGTTGTACAACGAGAGATCTCGTTAGTCTAGATATAGAAGACGGTTGTACAGACGGATCTCGTTAGTCTAGATATAGAAGGCGGTTGTACAACGAGAGATCTCGTTATTCTAGATATAGAAGACGGTTGTACAGACGGATCTCGTTAGCCTAGATATAGAAGACGGTTGTACAGACGGATCTCGTCAGTCTAGATATTGAAGACGTTTGTCCAACGACGTATCTCGTTAGTCTAGATATAGGAGACGGTTACACAGACGGATCTCGTTAGTCTAGATATAGAAGACGGTTGTACAGACGGATCTCGTTAGTCTAGATATAGAATACGGTTGTACAACGACGGATCTCGTTAGTCTAGATATAGAAGACGCTTGTACAGACGGATCTCGTTAGTCTAGATATAGAAGACGATTGTCCAACGACGTATCTCGTTAGTCTAGATATAGAAGACGGTGGTACAACGACGGATCTCATTAGTCTAGATATAGATGAGGTTTGTACAGACGGATCTCTCGTTAGTCTAGATATTGAAGACGTTTGTCTAACGACGTATCTCGTTAGTCCAGATATAGAAGACGGTTGTACAGACGGATCTCGTTAGTCTAGATATTGAAGACGATTGTCCAACGACGTATCTCGTTAGTCTAGATATAGAAGACGGTGGTACAACGACGCATCTCGTTAGTCTAGATATACAAGACGGTTGTACAACGTGAGATCTCGTTAGTCTAGATATAGAAGACGGTTGTACAACGACGGATCTCGTTAGTCTAGATATAGAAGACGGTTGTACAACGAGAGATCTCGTTAGTCTAGATATAGAAGACGGTTGTACGGACGGGTCTCGTTAGTCTAGATATTGAAGACGTTTGTCCAACGACGTATCTCGTTAGTCTAGATATAGATGACGGTTGTTCTGACGGATCTCGTTAGTCTAGATATAGAAGACGTTTGTCCATCCCAATATTTCGTTTGACCACGCTCCACAATACAATAATTTATCAAAATCGCGAACAAGAAGTGTACTCGCGAAGCAATCGCGAATAATTTCGATTTTTGGTTAATATGACATCGAAATCGTTTGTCCAAAGACGTATCCCGTTAGTCTAGATATAGAAGACAGTTGTACAACGAGAGATCTCGTTAGTCAAGATATAGAAGACGGTTGTACATCGACGGATCTCATTAGTCTAGATATAGAAGACGGTTGTACAACGACGTATCTTGTTAGTCTAGATATAGAAGACGGTTGTACAGACGGATCTCGTTAGTCTAGATATAGAAGACGGTTGTACAACGACGGATCTCGTTAGTCTAGATATACAAGACGGTTGTACAACGTGAGATCTCGTTAGTCTAGATATAGAAGACGGTTGTACAACGACGGATCTCGTTAGTCTACATATAGAAGACGGTTGTACAACGAGAGATCTCGTTAGTCTAGATATAGAAGACGGTTGTACAGACGGATCTCGTTAGTCTTGATATAGAAGACGTTTGTCCATCCCAATATTTCGTTTGTCCCCCCTCCACAATACAATTATTTATCAAAATCGCGAAAAAGAAGTGTACTCGCGAAGCAATCGCGAATAATTTCGATTTTTGGTTAATATAACATCGAAATCGTTTGTCCAAAGACGTATCTCGTTAGTCTAGATATAGAAGACGGTTGTACAACGACGGATCTCGTTAGTCTAGATATAGGAGACGGTTGTACAACGACGGATCTCGTTAGTCTAGATATAGAAGACGGTTGTACAACGACGGATCTCGTTAGTCTAGATATAGAAGACGTTTGTCCAACGACGTATCTCGTTAGTCTAGATATAGAAGACGGTTGTACAACGAGAGATCTCGTTAGTCTAGATATAGAAGACGGTTGTACAGACAGATCTCGTTAGTCTAGATATAGAAGACGGTTGTACAACGACGGATCCCGTCAGTCTCGATATAGAAGACGGTTATACAGACGGATCTCGTTAGTCTAGATATAGAAGACGGTTGTACAGACGGATCTCTTTAGTCTAGATATAGAAGACGGTTGTACAGACGGATCTCGTTAGTCTAGATATAGAAGACGGTTGTACAGACGGATCTCGTTAGTCTAGATATAGAAGACGGTTGTACAGTCGGATCTCGTTAGTCTAGATATAGAAGACGGTTGTACAACGACGGATCTCGATAGTCTAGATATAGAAGACAGTTGTACAGACGGATCTCGTTAGTCTAGATATTGAAGACGTTTGTCCAACGACGTATATCGTTAGTCTAGATATAGAAGACGGTTGTACAACGACGGATCTCGTTAGTCTAGATATAGGAGACGGTTGTACAACGACGGATCTCGTTAGTCTAGATATAGAAGACGGTTGTACAACGACGGATCTCGTTAGTCTAGATATAGAAGACGTTTGTCCAACGACGTATCTCGTTAGTCTAGATATACAAGACGGTTGTACAACGAGAGATCTCGTTAGTCAAGATATAGAAGACGGTTGTACAACGACGGATCTCGTTAGTCTAGATATAGAAGACGGTTGTACAACGACGGATCTCGTTAGTCTAGATATAGAAGACGGTTGTACAACGACGGATCTCGTTAGTCTAGATATAGAAGACGGTTGTACAACGACGTATCTCGTTATTCTAGATATAGAAGACGGTTGTACAGACGTATCTCGTTAGTCTAGATATAGAAGACGGTTGTACAGACGGATCTCGTTTGTCTAGATATAGAAGGCGTTTGTCCAACGACGTATCTCGTTAGTCTAGATATAGAAGACGGATGTACAGACGGATCTCGTTAGTCTAGATATAGAAGACGGTTATACAGACGGATCTCGTTAGTCTAGATATAGAAGACGGTTGTACAACGACGGATCCCGTCAGTCTAGATATAGAAGACGGTTATACAGACGGATCTCGTTAGTCTAGATATAGAAGACGGTTGTACGGACGGATCTCTTTAGTCAAGACATAGAAGACGGTTGTACAGACGGATCTCGTTAGTCTAGATATAGAAGACGGTTGTACAACGACGGATCTCGTTATTCTAGATATAGAAGACGGATGTACAGACGGATCTCGCTAGTCTAGATATAGAGGGCGGTTGTACAGACGGATCTCGTTAGTCTAGATATTGAAGACGTTTGTCCAACGACATATCTCGTTAGTCTAGATATAGAAGACGGTTGTACAGACGGATCTCGTTAGTCTAGATATAGAAGACGGTTGTACAGACGGATCTCGTTAGTCTAGACATAGAAGACGGTTGTACAACGACGGATCCCGTCAGTCTAGATATAGAAGACGGTTATACAGACGGATCTCGTTAGTCTAGATATAGAAGACGGTTGTACGGACGGATCTCTTTAGTCAAGACATAGAAGACGGTTGTACAGACGGATCTCGTTAGTCTAGATATAGAAGACGGTTGTACAACGAGAGATCTCGTTAGTCTAGATATAGAAGACGGTTTTACAGACGGATCTCGTTAGTCTAGATATAGAAGACGGTTTTACAGACGGATCTCGTTAGTCTAGATATAGAAGACGGTTGTACAACGACGGATCCCGTCAGTCTCGATATAGAAGACGGTTATACAGACGGATCTCGTTAGTCTAGATATAGAAGACGGTTGTACAGACGGATCTCGTTAGTCTAGATATTGAAGACGTTTGTCCAAAGACGTATCTCGTTAGTCTAGATATAGAAGACGGTTGTACAGACGGATCTCGTTAGTCTAGATATAGAAGACAGTTGCACAACAAGAGATCTCGTTAGTCTAGATATAGAAGACGGTTGTACAACGAGAGATCTCGTTAGTCTAGATATAGAAGACGGTTGTACAGACGGATCTCGTTAGTCTAGATATAGAAGGCGGTTGTACAACGAGAGATCTCGTTATTCTAGATATAGAAGACGGTTGTACAGACGGATCTCGTTAGCCTAGATATAGAAGACGGTTGTACAGACGGATCTCGTCAGTCTAGATATTGAAGACGTTTGTCCAACGACGTATCTCGTTAGTCTAGATATAGGAGACGGTTACACAGACGGATCTCGTTAGTCTAGATATAGAAGACGGTTGTACAGACGGATCTCGTTAGTCTAGATATAGAATACGGTTGTACAACGACGGATCTCGTTAGTCTAGATATAGAAGACGCTTGTACAGACGGATCTCGTTAGTCTAGATATAGAAGACGATTGTCCAACGACGTATCTCGTTAGTCTAGATATAGAAGACGGTGGTACAACGACGGATCTCATTAGTCTAGATATAGATGAGGTTTGTACAGACGGATCTCTCGTTAGTCTAGATATTGAAGACGTTTGTCTAACGACGTATCTCGTTAGTCCAGATATAGAAGACGGTTGTACAGACGGATCTCGTTAGTCTAGATATTGAAGACGATTGTCCAACGACGTATCTCGTTAGTCTAGATATAGAAGACGGTGGTACAACGACGCATCTCGTTAGTCTAGATATACAAGACGGTTGTACAACGTGAGATCTCGTTAGTCTAGATATAGAAGACGGTTGTACAACGACGGATCTCGTTAGTCTAGATATAGAAGACGGTTGTACAACGAGAGATCTCGTTAGTCTAGATATAGAAGACGGTTGTACGGACGGGTCTCGTTAGTCTAGATATTGAAGACGTTTGTCCAACGACGTATCTCGTTAGTCTAGATATAGATGACGGTTGTTCTGACGGATCTCGTTAGTCTAGATATAGAAGACGTTTGTCCATCCCAATATTTCGTTTGACCACGCTCCACAATACAATAATTTATCAAAATCGCGAACAAGAAGTGTACTCGCGAAGCAATCGCGAATAATTTCGATTTTTGGTTAATATGACATCGAAATCGTTTGTCCAAAGACGTATCCCGTTAGTCTAGATATAGAAGACAGTTGTACAACGAGAGATCTCGTTAGTCAAGATATAGAAGACGGTTGTACATCGACGGATCTCATTAGTCTAGATATAGAAGACGGTTGTACAACGACGTATCTTGTTAGTCTAGATATAGAAGACGGTTGTACAGACGGATCTCGTTAGTCTAGATATAGAAGACGGTTGTACAACGACGGATCTCGTTAGTCTAGATATACAAGACGGTTGTACAACGTGAGATCTCGTTAGTCTAGATATAGAAGACGGTTGTACAACGACGGATCTCGTTAGTCTACATATAGAAGACGGTTGTACAACGAGAGATCTCGTTAGTCTAGATATAGAAGACGGTTGTACAGACGGATCTCGTTAGTCTTGATATAGAAGACGTTTGTCCATCCCAATATTTCGTTTGTCCCCCCTCCACAATACAATTATTTATCAAAATCGCGAAAAAGAAGTGTACTCGCGAAGCAATCGCGAATAATTTCGATTTTTGGTTAATATAACATCGAAATCGTTTGTCCAAAGACGTATCTCGTTAGTCTAGATATTGAAGACGGTTCTACAACGAGAGATCCGTTAGTCAAGATATAGAAGACGGTTGTACAACGACGGATCTCGTTAGTCTAGATATAGAAAACGGTTGTACAGACGGATCTCGTTAGTCTAGATATAGAAGACGGTTGCACAGACGGATCTCGTTAGTCTAGATATAGAAGACGGTTGCACAGACGGATCTCGTTAGTCTAGATATAGAAGACGGTTGCACAGACGGATCTCGTTAGTCTAGATATAGAAGACGGTTGTACAACGTGAGATCTCGTTAGTCTAGATATAGAAGACGGTTGTACAACGACGTATCTTGTTAGTCTAGATATAGAAGACGGTTGTACAGACGGATCTCGTTAGTCTAGATATAGAAGACGGTTGTACAACGACGGATCTCGTCAGTCTAGATATAGAAGACGGTTATACAGACGGATCTCGTTAGTCTAGATATAGAAGACGGTTGTACAACGACGGATCCCGTCAGTCTAGATATAGAAGACGGTTATACAGACGGATCTCGTTAGTCTAGATATAGAAGACGGTTGTACGGACGGATCTCTTTAGTCAAGACATAGAAGACGGTTGTACAGACGGATCTCGTTAGTCTAGATATAGAAGACGGTTGTACAACGAGAGATCTCGTTAGTCTAGATATAGAAGACGGTTTTACAGACGGATCTCGTTAGTCTAGATATAGAAGACGGTTTTACAGACGGATCTCGTTAGTCTAGATATAGAAGACGGTTGTACAACGACGGATCCCGTCAGTCTCGATATAGAAGACGGTTATACAGACGGATCTCGTTAGTCTAGATATAGAAGACGGTTGTACAGACGGATCTCTTTAGTCTAGATATAGAAGACGGTTGTACAGACGGATCTCGTTAGTCTAGATATTGAAGACGTTTGTCCAAAGACGTATCTCGTTAGTCTAGATATAGAAGACGGTTGTACAGACGGATCTCGTTAGTCTAGATATAGAAGACAGTTGCACAACAAGAGATCTCGTTAGTCTAGATATAGAAGACGGTTGTACAACGAGAGATCTCGTTAGTCTAGATATAGAAGACGGTTGTACAGACGGATCTCGTTAGTCTAGATATAGAAGGCGGTTGTACAACGAGAGATCTCGTTATTCTAGATATAGAAGACGGTTGTACAGACGGATCTCGTTAGCCTAGATATAGAAGACGGTTGTACAGACGGATCTCGTCAGTCTAGATATTGAAGACGTTTGTCCAACGACGTATCTCGTTAGTCTAGATATAGGAGACGGTTACACAGACGGATCTCGTTAGTCTAGATATAGAAGACGGTTGTACAGACGGATCTCGTTAGTCTAGATATAGAATACGGTTGTACAACGACGGATCTCGTTAGTCTAGATATAGAAGACGCTTGTACAGACGGATCTCGTTAGTCTAGATATAGAAGACGATTGTCCAACGACGTATCTCGTTAGTCTAGATATAGAAGACGGTGGTACAACGACGGATCTCATTAGTCTAGATATAGATGAGGTTTGTACAGACGGATCTCTCGTTAGTCTAGATATTGAAGACGTTTGTCTAACGACGTATCTCGTTAGTCCAGATATAGAAGACGGTTGTACAGACGGATCTCGTTAGTCTAGATATTGAAGACGATTGTCCAACGACGTATCTCGTTAGTCTAGATATAGAAGACGGTGGTACAACGACGCATCTCGTTAGTCTAGATATACAAGACGGTTGTACAACGTGAGATCTCGTTAGTCTAGATATAGAAGACGGTTGTACAACGACGGATCTCGTTAGTCTAGATATAGAAGACGGTTGTACAACGAGAGATCTCGTTAGTCTAGATATAGAAGACGGTTGTACGGACGGGTCTCGTTAGTCTAGATATTGAAGACGTTTGTCCAACGATGTATCTCGTTAGTCTAGATATAGATGACGGTTGTTCTGACGGATCTCGTTAGTCTAGATATAGAAGACGTTTGTCCATCCCAATATTTCGTTTGACCACGCTCCACAATACAATAATTTATCAAAATCGCGAACAAGAAGTGTACTCGCGAAGCAATCGCGAATAATTTCGATTTTTGGTTAATATGACATCGAAATCGTTTGTCCAAAGACGTATCCCGTTAGTCTAGATATAGAAGACAGTTGTACAACGAGAGATCTCGTTAGTCAAGATATAGAAGACGGTTGTACATCGACGGATCTCATTAGTCTAGATATAGAAGACGGTTGTACAACGACGTATCTTGTTAGTCTAGATATAGAAGACGGTTGTACAGACGGATCTCGTTAGTCTAGATATAGAAGACGGTTGTACAACGACGGATCTCGTTAGTCTAGATATACAAGACGGTTGTACAACGTGAGATCTCGTTAGTCTAGATATAGAAGACGGTTGTACAACGACGGATCTCGTTAGTCTACATATAGAAGACGGTTGTACAACGAGAGATCTCGTTAGTCTAGATATAGAAGACGGTTGTACAGACGGATCTCGTTAGTCTAGATATAGAAGGCGGTTGTACAACGAGAGATCTCGTTATTCTAGATATAGAAGACGGTTGTACAGACGGATCTCGTTAGCCTAGATATAGAAGACGGTTGTACAGACGGATCTCGTTAGTCTAGATATAGAAGACGGTTGTACGGACGGATCTCGTTAGTCTAGATATAGAAGACAGTTGCACAACAAGAGATCTCGTTAGTCTAGATATAGAAGACGGTTGTACAACGAGAGATCTCGTTAGTCTAGATATAGAAGACGGTTGTACAGACGGATCTCGTTAGTCTAGATATAGAAGGCGGTTGTACAACGAGAGATCTCGTTATTCTAGATATAGAAGACGGTTGTACAACGACGGATCTCGTTAGTCTAGATATAGAAGACGGTTGTACAACGACGGATCCCGTCAGTCTCGATATAGAAGACGGTTATACAGACGGATCTCGTTAGTCTAGATATTGTTACGTCCCTACTTTTTATTCGGGCTGCGTTTTTTTTTAAAGGAATTTATATTTACGATCCGCTTTCGAGCGAATCCTGGGATTCTATGCTCTGGGATAGTTGAGACCTTGGTATGGATACATTAACGCGATATTTTAAACTGGTTACCTTTTAATTAATAATCGGTATGAGTCGCCAGGGAATGGGAAGCTCGCTGACTCCGTCAATTTCCGACGCAGCGTTGGGTTTTGGGAGAACCCAGGGTCCTGCGTCGATGAATCGTTGATGGAAAACGACCTTGGGTTTTACGTAGACTCCCAACAAAGATTCTGGCGCAGCTGGGGCACACTGATAATTTTGTAATAGTCTACGTAGTTGCACTTTTCGGCCGGCTCTGTTGCTCTTGGGCATCTGATGGTTAAATTAATCTTTGAATTTGATTCTAACGGAACCCGCTCTGTACTTGACTCCAGAGGACACTGGTGGGCATGGTTATGCGCGCCAATGACTCCGAAAATCAGCTTGAACGTATTTATTTAAATTATTAATGATTTGAAAAATCTATTAGTAGTTTTTGACCGCGTAAACAGATTGACCTCTAGTATTTAGTGGCATAGTGGGCAGGTTACTGCTCGCCAATGACACTTTCAACGTAAGAGAATCTGTTTTCCTTTATGTTCAATTTTTCGGTGGTACATTAATAAAACTTCAAACGCCCAAAATATCAGAAACCGACTAATAAAACACTTGAACACTGAATTTGATTTTAATACTTTTATTTTAGTATAAAATAAAACTTCACTTACAATAGTCACTTGTTTTAGCTTTTTACACTTTGAATATTTGAATGTTTATTTTATCAGAGTTTTTATGGTAACTATAATAATGATTGATTAATTGAACATTAACATAATAATCATCCCTCCGCGGGTGGTCTGATCCCTTTTTATAGGGCAATCGGTCACTCCTTCTCCAGGTTTGTCACATGACAATTTAGACGGTGGGAGATGAAATCTTCCAATCATCTGCCGTGGGATCCACCTGAAGAATTCTTTCCAGAGGGCTATCCGAGAGTTTTGTTTACTGCAGAATTTGAGCTATTGCGCGCCTATTTCGGTGTCTTCTGACTTACTTAAGACGTATTTCTGCCGTTATACGAAACTCTCAGCAGCGTCGATAGTTAGATTCTTAGTTTAATTCATTTTTTTTATGCTTACGCTATTGGGTTTTCGATGTGCTCTGTACGAGTGCTTTCGTACAGCCCACATACTAGGGATTGAAGTTAATGTACATCGGTTCCGTAGTGGAGCTCGATTTACTGGATATTAAGGGAGGGCAAATTTGTGGCGATGATCAGGAGCACAGCTTCGTGAAGGTGTCAACTCCGCTGGCGGAAGGGGCCTCTGACCCATCAGCTGGCGTCTACTGGTCCCCTTGGTGTGCGCGGTTGGCTGGCTGGTGTGCAGCCAGTCAGTGTGTGGCTACCTCCTTCGTGCTGGTTCTCCTGCTCACTATTGCCGTTGATGATTCTTGACTTGGTTTTCTTATCGCGAGTTTCGATTATAATGCCTTTTCGGCTATGTCTTATATTTATAACTTATTAGAGATGGTTATAAAATACTAAAGTACGAAATAGTAAGTTTGAATGTTTTAAAGGATTAAATAATGGTTGACTCCACGTCGCGGGACGTGACACCTCCCCCTTTAGAAGGCAAATTTCCGGAGGAAATTTGTTTTAATTCTTGGATGGCTTCCTTGAATTCTCTCGCTGCTGGAGTCGGTTGTCGTCCCTCGTTAATTGTTGTTGGTTGATCTCCAATCTGCGATGTCGATGGCTTTTTCTTGGCCAGGTGTATTATTAAGGTTGTTAAGGAGCTCCAAATTGCCCCTAACAAGTGTAGTCCGCATCCATAGACTGCATGTATTTGATATCCGTGTATAATGGTGTCAAATATGGTTTTTATTATTTTAATGATAATAAAAACTCCTAGTAGTCCTGCGGTGACTGTTCCAAATTTAAGAAATCCATTCCAAAATTTGGCTACTGCATTTTCGGCCAATGTGGTGATGGTTTCTTCGTCCAAAATTCCCATCATTGAAATTGATCCTGCGGGGATATTTTTCCCAGATACTCCTCTGGCGAGTGTATTTAATACAGCTGCTTTTTCTGCAGGGAACATAATGTGGTCCCGTAAATTTTCCAATTCCTTCTGTGTATATATTCCGCTGGTTGCGAGATCTGAAGGAGATGTATAATGCCAGTTGAGTTTCGTTTTTGGATGTAATATTTGGGGTGGACGAACTTCAATTGGATGTGGTGAAATTCTGTGCCATGCTTGGTCAATTTCATACATGACTGGTAGAATGGGACTACATTCCCTATGTGTCCCTTGAGTGGTTAAAATGTGTGTTTTGGGTGTTAAGAACATTGAATTGTTTCTTAACCACACAGGTAGCTCTATATAACATTCGTCTGTCTTTCGTATTTTTACTTGAACAGGAATACATTTTACAATATGAATCACTTCGCCAGCTACTAGTGCCATATGTCCCGGTGTTTTCGTGACTATATTAGCAAATTCGTCTGGTTTCAGTGTAGCAATTATTAGAGCATTGTTTAATATTTGTTGTTCCAATAAGCATTTTTGTACAATTATATCTCGGTATAGAGTTTTCAATTCTGTTCTTATATGTTTTTCCACGTAAACAAATTTGGAATTCACATACGTGAAAATATCTAAATTTTCTACAGGAATTTTGTGTAAAGATGCAAATGTTCTTTCCTTAGTTGTTGTGGAGATTGGGTTAATTTCGCAATCTCCTACTGAATTTAATGAAATGGTTGTCACGTTTATACGTTGCTCATTGCAATCGTATCCAATGAGTGCCCAAGCAAGATTCAAGTCGATTAGAATTATCCATGATAAAATCATGGTGATTTTTCTTTTAACAAAAATAAAATTTGTTTTGAGTCATCGTTATGTTCCTAACGATTTATATTTATTCCTTTAATATTTCGTACTTTCTTAATCTTAATTTATATATAATAAACATTTTTATGTGTAGTTGATCATTTGTCGATCTAGTCTTTATTTGTATACAATTTTAATTTATTTGATTATCATCCTGGATTGGACTTAATATACGCGAGTTTAAGTTTATTTATGTGTACTGTACGAGTTGTTCCGTCAGATAATATTTTAACATTCTGATTAGGCAACAATTCGAGTACTTTATACGGTCCTGAGTACTGATCTGTGAACTTTGTCCTCCGAGGTTCTTTCAAAAGATACACTAAATCTCCTGCTTTAAAATCTTGTGGATTGATTTTCCGATCATAATATTGCTTAGACTTGGCCTTTGCTTTTATCAAATTTTCTCGGGCTTCAGTTTGCAGATTAGTTATCTTATAAAATAAATCTCTAAGATATTCAGCATATGTGGGTTCCAAATCTTCACCAATAGGTTTTTCACTCGAAGGTTCTCGTGCAATGCATCCGAAAACTAATTCATGCGGTGAAAATTTGGTACCCTCATGTACTGCAGTATTATATGAAAACATTGCTAAATCTATCCAATTATCCCAATTGTCGTCATTTGTCGTGTATTGTTTTAAGTACTCTGTTAGTACGTGATGCGATCTTTCTATCGAACCATTACTCTGTGGATGATAGGCTGTAGTAACATATCGTTTAATTTTGAATCGTTTGGCAACGATTTTAATCAAACTTGAAGTAAAATTTGTTCCTTGATCAGTTAAAATGGCTTTAGGTGATCCGAATCGGCAAATAAACCGTTTTATGAATACGTCTGCTATATCGGCAGAGGTGGTTCGAGCTAAAGGTATCGCTATTGAATATTTCGTTAATAAATCTTGTATCGTTAGTATGTGTGTTCTTCCTTTTTTAGTTTTTGGTAATGGTCCAACGATGTCCATGCTGATTTTGTCGAATGCTTTACCTGGAGTATCTGTCAGTACCATTGGTTGTTTTATTTTTATTCTTGTTAACTTCTTCATTTGACAGTCTTGGCATTCTCTAATGAATTTTTGAATTTCCTTTTTCATATTTTCCCAATAGTAATTTTGTCGTATCCTGTGGTAGGTTTTTGTGACTCCTTTGTGTCCTCCACTGGACGACGTATGTTTTTCTTTTATTATGTGTTCTCTCAGATTTTCGGGTGGTGTTACCACATCACCAGTGCAAATAGTGATTGTTATTGGTAGTTCTCTGAAGATATCCTTTAATCTATTTATAATATATTTCCATGGTACATCCTCTATATTATGGGTTCTACTTATGGCGAATGATTTCAGATCGAATTCGGTAACTACGTCCCATAATGACATGAGACCATTTAAAATGTTATCGGGTCGTATAGTAGTTCTTAAATCTTCTTTGATCGGTAGACTTATTATATATTTAGTTCCATCTGGTACTGGTCGGGCCCTTTCTAGGGTAAGGTCTACATGATTTGGTAGTAATTTTTCTGTTTCTAGTTCTTTAGCACCTCTATCGATTGGACTTCCATCCAATCCGATGAAAATGACTCTATTATCTTTTATTTTTGCCAAAGAATCTCTAGATTCTCTTATCACCAATGGGGTTTGATTACAGATTGTATCTTCATTTCTACTTGTCGTTGTTCTAGGTGATAATTGAGGTGGTGATGAAAATATGTCTATTATTTCCATTGGTTCTTCTTCTTCTTGTGATGTTTTTGTAGTTTCGATTTCTTCTTCTTGTGATGTTCTTGTAGTTTCGATTTCTTCTTCTTGTGATGTTCTTGTAGTTTCGATTTCTTCTTCTAAGATTTTCCTTTTTGGTGAAGGACCAGTAATTGATGAATCGCTTGATAGAGTTCTTTTTCGTTTTTGTTCCCAATTTTGAGACGTTTCTGACGATAACGTATTTAATTCCATATCTTCATCTTCTGACTCGTTTAATATTGGTATACGTTTAGGTTTTCTTTTTGGAGTTTCTAAATATTTGAGTTCCCTATTTGGGAATGCTAAATGTCTGCTTCTTGTCATTGGTCCTTCAAAATCTTCCGGTGAAGTTGATCGTAAATTTTTCTTTTGAGGAGGTTCGCCTTCTGGCGGATCCTCTTCTTCCCTTGCTCTTATTGGTAGGCATACTTCTGGTGGATTTCTTGATAACGCATCAGCGTTAAGATTACTTTCCCCCTTTTTATAACTTATTTCGAATTCATAGTCAGATAATTTAAGTTTCCATTTCCAAATTCGAGAATTTGGATCTTTTATTGAATTCATCCACACTAGAGGTTTGTGGTCTGTTTCGATTTTAAATTTTCGACCATATAAATAGGGTCTAAAGTGCGTTACGCAATAAATTATTGCTAAACATTCTTTTTCAATAGTGGAATAATTCTGTTCTGCTGGATTTAATAAACGGGACGCATAAGCAATAGGAAGATCGTCGCCGGTGAATTCCTGACTAAGCACTCCTCCTATGGCGTAACCTGATGCATCCGTCGTTACCTTGAATGGGTGCGAGAAATCTGGGTATTGAAGTATTGGTTTAGATATTAGAGCTTTCTTTAATATTTGAAATGCTTCTTCTTCTTCTTTGTCCCAAATAAATTTCTTTGTCTTTTTCAATAAATTTGTTAATGGTTTCGACTTTCTTGAGAATTCAGGTATAAATCGTCTATAATATCCTATTAATCCCAAGAATTGTTTAATGTTTTTAGGGGTTTTAGGTCTAGGAAAATTCTCTGCTGCTTCAATCTTTTTGGGATCTGGTTTTACTCCATGTTCGTCAATTATGTGTCCTAAATAGATCACTTCATGTCGTAAAAATTCACATTTATCTGGTTGAAGCATTAATTTTGCTTCTCGTAGTCTTTTCATTAGTCTTGTAAATTTGATTTCGTGTTCACGAAGAGACCTGGAATATATTACTATGTCATCCAGATAAACAAAAAGTTCGGTTCCTTGAAGTCCTGATAGAACGCTATTCATAAGGCGTTGAAATGTTGCAGGAGCATTCTTTAATCCAAAGGGCATTCTTGTAAACTGATAATGTCCGTATGGTGTAGAAAATGCTGTCTTGTGTGCATCTTCTGGTGCCATCTTTATCTGATGAAACCCTGATGCTAAGTCGAATGTAGAGAAATATTTTGCACTTCCTAATTGATCTAATATTTCTGTAATATTTGGTAGAGGAAACGCGTCGCCTATCGTTTTCTCATTTAGTTTACGATAATCGATTACTACTCTCCATCGTTTTTTCCCTGTTGAATCTGGTTTCTTGGGGACGATCCATATGGGAGAACTATACGGAGATGAGGACGATTCTATCACGCCGGTTTCCAGTAATTCTTTCATTTGTCGGTTTATTTCATCTTTATGAACTGGTGGATATCGATACTGCCGAGTATTTATCGGTATATCATCCGTAGTATGAATTCTATGTTGTATGCTATCTGTTCCTTCCAAAGTTTCTCCTGTTAGATGAAAACGGTCTTCATTTTCCTTTATTAGTTGCATCACATTTTCTTTTTCTTCCTCGTTTAAGTGATCCAACCTGAGTAGTTTTAAGATTTCTTCAAATCGATTTTCTTTCGATATCTTTGTTAAGTTACAACGTTTATAGGAACGTTCTTCAAATGGTAGTATTTCGATTGTAGGTACTACAACGTTACAATCTTCATCTGTAGTATTTATTATTCTCAAATGGGCTTTTCCTTCTTGATTTGTTACTAAGGCATTTCCCAAATAGATTCCTTCTTTGACATGTAGTTTTCCTACATATCCTTCACGCAATTCTGGATTTGCAATATTAATATGGAAAGGTACTGAACTTCTTTTTGGCACGAATATCTCCTCGTATGTATTAAAGGGAATATAGTTTCTTCCCCACTTGATTTGCCTTTTTGCATAATCGATGCTGGCTTCTTGATGTAACAGAAATTCGGATCCTAAGATTCCGTCTTCATCGTCAA
The DNA here is from genome assembly GCA_960531205.1 of Andrena bicolor. Lineage (NCBI taxonomy): Eukaryota > Metazoa > Arthropoda > Insecta > Hymenoptera > Andrenidae > Andrena > Andrena bicolor. The sequence continues at coordinate 53,147 of CAUIJW010000211.1, read as the reverse complement.
ACAGAGCGTCGTTTACCACATGGAAATTCACTGGATGATTCGCAATCATTATTGATGCCGTCCCTAGGGTAGCTTGATTCGAATCGATTATTCCACGGATATATATGATTTCTTGAGTATTGACGATTGTTGATTCTGTTACCATTGATTTCTTGATGAGGTTGACGTCGGATCCCGAGTCCACCATTAATCGTGCCTTCCCTTCCAGATTTGGAGATGTTATTAGTATTGTTGGAATATTTCGTATGGTATTAATTGGAACAGTTACTGTTCGTTTATTTGTTCGTCTTCTTCCTCCATCGAGTCCCTCTTGGTTTGTTTTTCTTTTGTTGACTTCTTTTCCTCGATTTCCAACGTTGGTTTGCAAGGCGTTAATTTTCCGGATTGTTTTGCTTCCTCCGTTTTTGGGACTCCTACCTTCATTACCTTTTGACGCTGTGGAGGGTTCCCACTCCGGATTGCGCCAGACGTTTCCGGATGGCCCTGCTCGTTTCCCTGGTTCATTCTTGAGTACGGGACTAGTTCTCCTGATTCAATCTTGGCCTTGAACTTGAAACAATCCTTGATCAAATGTCCTGGTTTCTTGCAATAGTTACAGGATATTTCTAGTTGATTGGGTGGCGATGTTGCTGCTCCGCTATTTTGCGGTTGATTATTCTGCCACTCGTTATTTCGCGTAGGATTGTTTTGCCATTTCGGTACGGCACCTTCATTTTTAGGAGGTCCGGAATTCGATTTATTTTGGGGTGCCGTTGGATTCGCTCTTTGATCGCGAGACACGGGTTGCTGTCGAGTATATGAACTTGCTCTCATTCTTTCGTCTTCTATTTTAACCTCTTTATCAACTTTTACGGCTAGAGCATAGATTTCATCGAGCTCTAGTCCTTGATTTTCCTGTCTTAAGCGTAAAGATATTTCACGAGGTAATCCTTTAATAAAAGCTTCCAATGTGTCCGCATTGATATTTTCTTGGAGCGTATCGGTTATTTCCCCATAATTTCGTTTTTCTCCGTCCATTATAGCCAAACGCAAATCTTGAACGCGAGTTATGTAGTCGAGAATATTTTCTCCTTGTTTTTTAAATGTATTTCCTAATTCGCCTTTATATTGATTCACATTTTTACACGGCGCGAAGTACTGCTTTAATTTATTTCCGAATTCGTCTAAAGTAATTAGATCGGAATCGCCTATTGCTATTAAAGCATGGCCGCGTAGTTTATTCATTAGTAGTTTTGTTAATTGCATTTCTTGCTGAGGAGCTAACATTGATTTTGCCCGTTCGCATGCTTTTAAGAATTGAAAAACAGATGGTCGATAGCCATCAAATAAAGGAACTGCTTCTAACGCGAGTTTGATTGGAATTTTTCCGTCCGTCGGATCCTGTTTAGACTTAAAGTCGCGAATTTCTAATTCACGCGGTACTGGACGTTTTCCAACCGGATTTGGGGTAACTACCTCAGATTTTATACTGTGAACGTCATCGGTGCGTTCCTTCTCTAATTTTTTTACTCTTGCAGTTACTGACTCTAAATGTTCGAATTTTTCATCCCACAACGTTAATATTGAGAGGAGTTGAGTTAAAGTTTCGGCAGGAGTCAATTCACTCTTTGTTTCTAAAGCTGTCTTTGCCTGTCGGATTATTTCCGTTTGCCTTCGCAATTCTTCCTCTTCGTCTCTTTCACCGTGATCCGACATGGTTCTTTTTTAACGTGTTTGATTTTACTGATTTGATTTCTCAACTATGCGGATTATCCCACCGCTGCCACCAATAAAACTCCTATGTTACGTCCCTACTTTTTATTCGGGCTGCGTTTTTTTTTAAAGGAATTTATATTTACGATCCGCTTTCGAGCGAATCCTGGGATTCTATGCTCTGGGATAGTTGAGACCTTGGTATGGATACATTAACGCGATATTTTAAACTGGTTACCTTTTAATTAATAATCGGTATGAGTCGCCAGGGAATGGGAAGCTCGCTGACTCCGTCAATTTCCGACGCAGCGTTGGGTTTTGGGAGAACCCAGGGTCCTGCGTCGATGAATCGTTGATGGAAAACGACCTTGGGTTTTACGTAGACTCCCAACAAAGATTCTGGCGCAGCTGGGGCACACTGATAATTTTGTAATAGTCTACGTAGTTGCACTTTTCGGCCGGCTCTGTTGCTCTTGGGCATCTGATGGTTAAATTAATCTTTGAATTTGATTCTAACGGAACCCGCTCTGTACTTGACTCCAGAGGACACTGGTGGGCATGGTTATGCGCGCCAATGACTCCGAAAATCAGCTTGAACGTATTTATTTAAATTATTAATGATTTGAAAAATCTATTAGTAGTTTTTGACCGCGTAAACAGATTGACCTCTAGTATTTAGTGGCATAGTGGGCAGGTTACTGCTCGCCAATGACACTTTCAACGTAAGAGAATCTGTTTTCCTTTATGTTCAATTTTTCGGTGGTACATTAATAAAACTTCAAACGCCCAAAATATCAGAAACCGACTAATAAAACACTTGAACACTGAATTTGATTTTAATACTTTTATTTTAGTATAAAATAAAACTTCACTTACAATAGTCACTTGTTTTAGCTTTTTACACTTTGAATATTTGAATGTTTATTTTATCAGAGTTTTTATGGTAACTATAATAATGATTGATTAATTGAACATTAACATAATAATCATCCCTCCGCGGGTGGTCTGATCCCTTTTTATAGGGCAATCGGTCACTCCTTCTCCAGGTTTGTCACATGACAATTTAGACGGTGGGAGATGAAATCTTCCAATCATCTGCCGTGGGATCCACCTGAAGAATTCTTTCCAGAGGGCTATCCGAGAGTTTTGTTTACTGCAGAATTTGAGCTATTGCGCGCCTATTTCGGTGTCTTCTGACTTACTTAAGACGTATTTCTGCCGTTATACGAAACTCTCAGCAGCGTCGATAGTTAGATTCTTAGTTTAATTCATTTTTTTGATGCTTACGCTATTGGGTTTTCGATGTGCTCTGTACGAGTGCTTTCGTACAGCCCACATACTAGGGATTGAAGTTAATGTACATCGGTTCCGTAGTGGAGCTCGATTTACTGGATATTAAGGGAGGGCAAATTTGTGGCGATGATCAGGAGCACAGCTTCGTGAAGGTGTCAACTCCGCTGGCGGAAGGGGCCTCTGACCCATCAGCTGGCGTCTACTGGTCCCCTTGGTGTGCGCGGTTGGCTGGCTGGTGTGCAGCCAGTCAGTGTGTGGCTACCTCCTTCGTGCTGGTTCTCCTGCTCACTATTGCCGTTGATGATTCTTGACTTGGTTTTCTTATCGCGAGTTTCGATTATAATGCCTTTTCGGCTATGTCTTATATTTATAACTTATTAGAGATGGTTATAAAATACTAAAGTACGAAATAGTAAGTTTGAATGTTTTAAAGGATTAAATAATGGTTGACTCCACGTCGCGGGACGTGACAATATAGAAGACGGTTGTACAGACGGATCTCTTTAGTCAAGACATAGAAGACGGTTGTACAGAAGGATCTCGTTAGTCTAGATATAGAAGACGGTTGTACAACGAGAGATCTCGTTAGTCTAGATATAGAAGACGGTTGTACAGACAGATCTCGTTAGTCTAGATATAGAAGACGGTTGTACAACGACGGATCTCGTTAGTCTAGATATAGGAGACGGCTGTACAACGACGGATCTCGTTAGTCTAGATATAGAAGACGGTTGTACAACGACGGATCTCGTTAGTCTAGATATAGAAGACGGTTGTACAACGACGGATCCCGTCAGTCTCGATATAGAAGACGGTTATACAGACGGATCTCGTTAGTCTAGATATAGAAGACGGTTGTACAGACGGATCTCTTTAGTCTAGATATAGAAGACGGTTGTACAGACGGATCTCGTTAGTCTAGATATTGAAGACGTTTGTCCAAAGACGTATCTCGTTAGTCTAGATATAGAAGACGGTTGTACAGACGGATCTCGTTAGTCTAGATATAGAAGACAGTTGCACAACAAGAGATCTCGTTAGTCTAGATATAGAAGACGGTTGTACAACGAGAGATCTCGTTAGTCTAGATATAGAAGACGGTTGTACAGACGGATCTCGTTAGTCTAGATATAGAAGGCGGTTGTACAACGAGAGATCTCGTTATTCTAGATATAGAAGACGGTTGTACAGACGGATCTCGTTAGCCTAGATATAGAAGACGGTTGTACAGACGGATCTCGTCAGTCTAGATATTGAAGACGTTTGCCCAACGACGTATCTCGTTAGTCTAGATATAGGAGACGGTTACACAGACGGATCTCGTTAGTCTAGATATAGAAGACGGTTGTACAACGACGGATCCCGTCAGTCTCGATATAGAAGACGGTTATACAGACGGATCTCGTTAGTCTAGATATAGAAGACGGTTGTACAGACGGATCTCTTTAGTCAAGACATAGAAGACGGTTGTACAGAAGGATCTCGTTAGTCTAGATATAGAAGACGGTTGTACAACGAGAGATCTCGTTAGTCTAGATATAGAAGACGGTTGTACAGACAGATCTCGTTAGTCTAGATATAGGAGACGGTTGTACAACGACGGATCTCGTTAGTCTAGATATAGAAGACGGTTGTACAACGACGGATCTCGTTAGTCTAGATATAGAAGACGTTTGTCCAACGACGTATCTCGTTAGTCTAGATATAGAAGACGGTTGTACAACGAGAGATCTCGTTAGTCAAGATATAGAAGACGGTTGTACAACGACGGATCTCGTTAGTCTAGATATAGAAGACGGTTGTACAACGACGGATCTCGTTAGTCTAGATATAGAAGACGGTTGTACAGACGGATCTCGTTAGTCTAGATATTGAAGACGTTTGTCCAACGACGTATCTCGTTAGTCTAGATATAGAAGACGGTTGTACAACGACGGATCTCGTTAGTCTAGATATAGAAAACGGTTGTACAACGACGGATCTCGTTAGTCTAGATATAGAAAACGGATGTACAGACGGATCTCACGTTAGTCTAGATATTGAAGACGTTTTTCTATAGACGTACCTCGTTAGTCTAGATATAGAAGACGGTTGTACAACGACGTATCTCGTTAGTCTAGATATAGAAGACGGTTGTACAGACGGATCTCGTTAGTCTAGATATAGAAGACGGTTGTACGGACGGGTCTCGTTAGTCTAGATATTGAAGACGTTTGTCCAACGACGTATCTCGTTAGTCTAGATATAGAAGACGGTTGTTCTGACGGATCTCGTTAGTCTAGATATAGAAGACGTTTGTCCATCCCAATATTTCGTTTGACCACCCTCCACAATACAATAATTTATCAAAATCGCGAACAAGAAGTGTACTCGCGAAGCAATCGCGAATAATTTCGATTTTTGGTTAATATGACATCGAAATCGTTTGTCCAAAGACGTATCTCGTTAGTCTAGATATAGAAGACAGTTGTACAACGAGAGATCTCGTTAGTCAAGATATAGAAGACGGTTGTACAACGACGGATCTCATTAGTCTAGATATAGAAGAGGATTGTCCAACGACGTATCTCGTTAGTCTAGATATAGAAGACGGTGGTACAACGACGGATCTCATTAGTCTAGATATAGATGAGGTTTGTACAGACGGATCTCTCGTTAGTCTAGATATTGAAGACGTTTGTCTAACGACGTATCTCGTTAGTCCAGATATAGAAGACGGTTGTACAGACGGATCTCGTTAGTCTAGATATTGAAGACGATTGTCCAACGACGTATCTCGTTAGTCTAGATATAGAAGACGGTGGTACAACGACGGATCTCGTTAGTCTAGATATACAAGACGGTTGTACAACGTGAGATCTCGTTAGTCTAGATATAGAAGACGGTTGTACAACGACGGATCTCGTTAATCTAGATATAGAAGACGGTTGTACAACGAGAGATCTCGTTAGTCTAGATATAGAAGACGGTTGTACAGACGGATCTCGTTAGTCTAGATATAGAAGACGGTGGTACAACGACGGATCTCGTTAGTCTAGATATACAAGACGGTTGTACAACGTGAGATCTCGTTAGTCTAGATATAGAAGACGGTTGTACAACGACGGATCTCGTTAGTCTACATATAGAAGACGGTTGTACAACGAGAGATCTCGTTAGTCTAGATATAGAAGACTGTTGTACAGACGGATCTCGTTAGTCTTGATATAGAAGACGTTTGTACAGACGGATCTCGTTAGTCTAGATATAGAAGACGGTTGCACAGACGGATCTCGTTAGTCTAGATATAGAAGACGGTTGCACAGACGGATCTCGTTAGTCTAGATATAGAAGACGGTTGTACAACGTGAGATCTCGTTAGTCTAGATATAGAAGACGGTTGTACAACGACGTATCTCGTTAGTCTAGATATAGAAGACGGTTGTACAGACGGATCTCGTTAGTCTAGATATAGAAGACGGTTGTACAACGACGGATCTCATCAGTCTAGATATAGGAGACGGTTATACAGACGGATCTCGTTAGTCTAGATATTGAAGACGTTTGTCCAACGACGTATCTCGTTAGTCTAGATATAGAAGACGGTTGTACAGACGGATCTCGTTAGTCTAGATATAGAAGATGGTTGTACAGACGGATCTCGTTAGTCTAGATATAGAAGACGGTTGTACAGACGGATCTCGTTAGTCTAGATATAGAAGACGGTTGTACAGACTGATCTCGTTAGTCTAGATATAGAAGACGGTTGTACAGACGGATCTCGTTAGTCTAGATATAGAAGACGGTTGTACAACGACGGATCTCATCAGTCTAGATATAGGAGACGGTTATACAGACGGATCTCGTTAGTCTAGATATAGAAGACGGTTGTACAACGACGGATCCCGTCAGTCTAGATATAGAAGACGGTTATACAGATGGATCTCGTTAGTCTAGATATAGAAGACGGTTGTACGGACGGATCTCTTTAGTCAAGACATAGAAGACGGCTGTACAGAAGGATCTCGTTAGTCTAGATATAGAAGACGTTTGTCCAACGACGTATCTCGTTAGTCTAGATATAGAAGACGGTTGTACAACGAGAGATCTCGTTAGTCAAGATATAGAAGACGGTTGTACAACGACGGATCTCGTTAGTCTAGATATAGAAGACGGTTGTACAACGACGGATCTCGTTAGTCTAGATATAGAAGACGGTTGTACAACGACGGATCTCGTTAGTCTAGATATAGAAGACGGTTGTACAACGACGGATCTCGTTATTCTAGATATAGAAGACGGTTGTACAGACGGATCTCGTTAGTCTAGAAATTGAAGACGTTTGTCCAACGACGTATCTCGTTAGTCTAGATATAGAAGACGGTTGTACAGACGGATCTCGTTAGTCTAGATATAGAAGACGGTTGTACAGGCGGATCTCGTTTGTCTAGATATAGAAGACGTTTGTCCAACGACGTATCTCGTTAGTCTAGATATTGAAGACGGATGTACAGACGGATCTCGCTAGTCTAGATATAGAAGGCGGTTGTACAGACGGATCTCGTTAGTCTAGATATTGAAGACGTTTGTCCAACGACGTATCTCGTTAGTCTAGATATAGAAGACGGTTGTACCGACGGATCTCGTTAGTCTAGATATAGAAGACGGTGGTACAGACGGATCTCGTTAGTCTAGACATAGAAGACGGTTGTACAACGACGGATCTCGTCAGTCTAGATATAGAAGACGGTTATACAGACGGATCTCGTTAGTCTAGATATAGAAGACGGTTGTACAACGACGGATCCCGTCAGTCTAGATATAGAAGACGGTTATACAGACGGATCTCGTTAGTCTAGATATAGAAGACGGTTGTACGGACGGATCTCTTTAGTCAAGACATAGAAGACGGTTGTACAGACGAATCTCGTTAGTCTAGATATAGAAGACGGTTGTACAACGAGAGATCTCGTTAGTCTAGATATAGAAGACGGTTTTACAGACGGATCTCGTTAGTCTAGATATAGAAGACGGTTGTACAACGACGGATCCCGTCAGTCTCGATATAGAAGACGGTTATACAGACGGATCTCGTTAGTCTAGATATAGAAGACGGTTGTACAGACGGATCTCTTTAGTCTAGATATAGAAGACGGTTGTACAGACGGATCTCGTTAGTCTAGATATTGAAGACGTTTGTCCAAAGACGTATCTCGTTAGTCTAGATATAGAAGACGGTTGTACAGACGGATCTCGTTAGTCTAGATATAGAAGACAGTTGCACAACGACGGATCTCGTTAGTCTAGATATAGAAGACGTTTGTCCAACGACGTATCTCGTTAGTCTAGATATAGAAGACGGTTGTACAACGAGAGATCTCGTTAGTCAAGATATAGAAGACGGTTGTACAACGACGGATCTCGTTAGTCTAGATATAGAAGACGGTTGTACAACGACGGATCTCGTTAGTCTAGATATAGAAGACGGTTGTACAGACGGATCTCGTTAGTCTAGATATTGAAGACGTTTGTCCAACGACGTATCTCGTTAGTCTAGATATAGAAGACGGTTGTACAACGACGGATCTCGTTAGTCTAGATATAGAAAACGGTTGTACAACGACGGATCTCGTTAGTCTAGATATAGAAAACGGATGTACAGACGGATCTCACGTTAGTCTAGATATTGAAGACGTTTTTCTATAGACGTACCTCGTTAGTCTAGATATAGAAGACGGTTGTACAACGACGTATCTCGTTAGTCTAGATATAGAAGACGGTTGTACAGACGGATCTCGTTAGTCTAGATATAGAAGACGGTTGTACGGACGGGTCTCGTTAGTCTAGATATTGAAGACGTTTGTCCAACGACGTATCTCGTTAGTCTAGATATAGAAGACGGTTGTTCTGACGGATCTCGTTAGTCTAGATATAGAAGACGTTTGTCCATCCCAATATTTCGTTTGACCACCCTCCACAATACAATAATTTATCAAAATCGCGAACAAGAAGTGTACTCGCGAAGCAATCGCGAATAATTTCGATTTTTGGTTAATATGACATCGAAATCGTTTGTCCAAAGACGTATCTCGTTAGTCTAGATATAGAAGACAGTTGTACAACGAGAGATCTCGTTAGTCAAGATATAGAAGACGGTTGTACAACGACGGATCTCATTAGTCTAGATATAGAAGAGGATTGTCCAACGACGTATCTCGTTAGTCTAGATATAGAAGACGGTGGTACAACGACGGATCTCATTAGTCTAGATATAGATGAGGTTTGTACAGACGGATCTCTCGTTAGTCTAGATATTGAAGACGTTTGTCTAACGACGTATCTCGTTAGTCCAGATATAGAAGACGGTTGTACAGACGGATCTCGTTAGTCTAGATATTGAAGACGATTGTCCAACGACGTATCTCGTTAGTCTAGATATAGAAGACGGTGGTACAACGACGGATCTCGTTAGTCTAGATATACAAGACGGTTGTACAACGTGAGATCTCGTTAGTCTAGATATAGAAGACGGTTGTACAACGACGGATCTCGTTAGTCTAGATATAGAAGACGGTTGTACAACGAGAGATCTCGTTAGTCTAGATATAGAAGACGGTTGTACAGACGGATCTCGTTAGTCTAGATATAGAAGACGGTGGTACAACGACGGATCTCGTTAGTCTAGATATACAAGACGGTTGTACAACGTGAGATCTCGTTAGTCTAGATATAGAAGACGGTTGTACAACGACGGATCTCGTTAGTCTACATATAGAAGACGGTTGTACAACGAGAGATCTCGTTAGTCTAGATATAGAAGACTGTTGTACAGACGGATCTCGTTAGTCTTGATATAGAAGACGTTTGTACAGACGGATCTCGTTAGTCTAGATATAGAAGACGGTTGCACAGACGGATCTCGTTAGTCTAGATATAGAAGACGGTTGCACAGACGGATCTCGTTAGTCTAGATATAGAAGACGGTTGTACAACGTGAGATCTCGTTAGTCTAGATATAGAAGACGGTTGTACAACGACGTATCTCGTTAGTCTAGATATAGAAGACGGTTGTACAGACGGATCTCGTTAGTCTAGATATAGAAGACGGTTGTACGGACGGATCTCGTTAGTCTAGATATTGAAGACGTTTGTCCAACGACGTATCTCGTTAGTCTAAATATAGAAGACGGTTGTACAGACGGATCTCGTTAGTCTAGATGTAGAAGACGGTTGTACAGACGGATCTCGTTAGTCTAGATATAGAAGACGGTTGTACAACGACGGATCTCATCAGTCTAGATATAGGAGACGGTTGTACAGACGGATCTCGTTAGTCTAGATGTAGAAGACGGTTGTACAGACGGATCTCGTTAGTCTAGATATAGAAGACGGTTGTACAACGACGGATCTCATCAGTCTAGATATAGGAGACGGTTATACAGACGGATCTCGTTAGTCTAGATATTGAAGACGTTTGTCCAACGACGTATCTCGTTAGTCTAGATATAGAAGACGGTTGTACAGACGGATCTCGTTAGTCTAGATATAGAAGATGGTTGTACAGACGGATCTCGTTAGTCTAGATATAGAAGACGGTTGTACAGACGGATCTCGTTAGTCTAGATATAGAAGACGGTTGTACAGACTGATCTCGTTAGTCTAGATATAGAAGACGGTTGTACAGACGGATCTCGTTAGTCTAGATATAGAAGACGGTTGTACAACGACGGATCTCATCAGTCTAGATATAGGAGACGGTTATACAGACGGATCTCGTTAGTCTAGATATAGAAGACGGTTGTACAACGACGGATCCCGTCAGTCTAGATATAGAAGACGGTTATACAGATGGATCTCGTTAGTCTAGATATAGAAGACGGTTGTACGGACGGATCTCTTTAGTCAAGACATAGAAGACGGCTGTACAGAAGGATCTCGTTAGTCTAGATATAGAAGACGTTTGTCCAACGACGTATCTCGTTAGTCTAGATATAGAAGACGGTTGTACAACGAGAGATCTCGTTAGTCAAGATATAGAAGACGGTTGTACAACGACGGATCTCGTTAGTCTAGATATAGAAGACGGTTGTACAACGACGGATCTCGTTAGTCTAGATATAGAAGACGGTTGTACAACGACGGATCCCGTCAGTCTCGATATAGAAGACGGTTATACAGACGGATCTCGTTAGTCTAGATATAGAAGACGGTTGTACAGACGGATCTCTTTAGTCTAGATATAGAAGACGGTTGTACAGACGGATCTCGTTAGTCTAGATATTGAAGACGTTTGTCCAAAGACGTATCTCGTTAGTCTAGATATAGAAGACGGTTGTACAGACGGATCTCGTTAGTCTAGATATAGAAGACAGTTGCACAACAAGAGATCTCGTTAGTCTAGATATAGAAGACGGTTGTACAACGAGAGATCTCGTTAGTCTAGATATAGAAGACGGTTGTACAGACGGATCTCGTTAGTCTAGATATAGAAGGCGGTTGTACAACGAGAGATCTCGTTATTCTAGATATAGAAGACGGTTGTACAGACGGATCTCGTTAGCCTAGATATAGAAGACGGTTGTACAGACGGATCTCGTCAGTCTAGATATTGAAGACGTTTGCCCAACGACGTATCTCGTTAGTCTAGATATAGGAGACGGTTACACAGACGGATCTCGTTAGTCTAGATATAGAAGACGGTTGTACAGACGGATCTCGTTAGTCTAGATATAGAAGACGGTTGTACAACGACGTATCTCGTTAGTCTAGATATAGAAGACGGTTGTACAACGACGTATCTCGTTAGTCTAGATATAGAAGACGGTTGTACAGACGGATCTCGTTAGTCTAGATATAGAAGACGGTTGTACGGACGGATCTCGTTAGTCTAGATATAGAAGACAGTTGCACAACAAGAGATCTCGTTAGTCTAGATATAGAAGACGGTTGTACAACGAGAGATCTCGTTAGTCTAGATATAGAAGACGGTTGTACAGACGGATCTCGTTAGTCTAGATATAGAAGGCGGTTGTACAACGAGAGATCTCGTTATTCTAGATATAGAAGACGGTTGTACAACGACGGATCTCGTTAGTCTAGATATAGAAGACGGTTGTACAACGACGGATCCCGTCAGTCTCGATATAGAAGACGGTTATACAGACGGATCTCGTTAGTCTAGATATTGTTACGTCCCTACTTTTTATTCGGGCTGCGTTTTTTTTTAAAGGAATTTATATTTACGATCCGCTTTCGAGCGAATCCTGGGATTCTATGCTCTGGGATAGTTGAGACCTTGGTATGGATACATTAACGCGATATTTTAAACTGGTTACCTTTTAATTAATAATCGGTATGAGTCGCCAGGGAATGGGAAGCTCGCTGACTCCGTCAATTTCCGACGCAGCGTTGGGTTTTGGGAGAACCCAGGGTCCTGCGTCGATGAATCGTTGATGGAAAACGACCTTGGGTTTTACGTAGACTCCCAACAAAGATTCTGGCGCAGCTGGGGCACACTGATAATTTTGTAATAGTCTACGTAGTTGCACTTTTCGGCCGGCTCTGTTGCTCTTGGGCATCTGATGGTTAAATTAATCTTTGAATTTGATTCTAACGGAACCCGCTCTGTACTTGACTCCAGAGGACACTGGTGGGCATGGTTATGCGCGCCAATGACTCCGAAAATCAGCTTGAACGTATTTATTTAAATTATTAATGATTTGAAAAATCTATTAGTAGTTTTTGACCGCGTAAACAGATTGACCTCTAGTATTTAGTGGCATAGTGGGCAGGTTACTGCTCGCCAATGACACTTTCAACGTAAGAGAATCTGTTTTCCTTTATGTTCAATTTTTCGGTGGTACATTAATAAAACTTCAAACGCCCAAAATATCAGAAACCGACTAATAAAACACTTGAACACTGAATTTGATTTTAATACTTTTATTTTAGTATAAAATAAAACTTCACTTACAATAGTCACTTGTTTTAGCTTTTTACACTTTGAATATTTGAATGTTTATTTTATCAGAGTTTTTATGGTAACTATAATAATGATTGATTAATTGAACATTAACATAATAATCATCCCTCCGCGGGTGGTCTGATCCCTTTTTATAGGGCAATCGGTCACTCCTTCTCCAGGTTTGTCACATGACAATTTAGACGGTGGGAGATGAAATCTTCCAATCATCTGCCGTGGGATCCACCTGAAGAATTCTTTCCAGAGGGCTATCCGAGAGTTTTGTTTACTGCAGAATTTGAGCTATTGCGCGCCTATTTCGGTGTCTTCTGACTTACTTAAGACGTATTTCTGCCGTTATACGAAACTCTCAGCAGCGTCGATAGTTAGATTCTTAGTTTAATTCATTTTTTTTATGCTTACGCTATTGGGTTTTCGATGTGCTCTGTACGAGTGCTTTCGTACAGCCCACATACTAGGGATTGAAGTTAATGTACATCGGTTCCGTAGTGGAGCTCGATTTACTGGATATTAAGGGAGGGCAAATTTGTGGCGATGATCAGGAGCACAGCTTCGTGAAGGTGTCAACTCCGCTGGCGGAAGGGGCCTCTGACCCATCAGCTGGCGTCTACTGGTCCCCTTGGTGTGCGCGGTTGGCTGGCTGGTGTGCAGCCAGTCAGTGTGTGGCTACCTCCTTCGTGCTGGTTCTCCTGCTCACTATTGCCGTTGATGATTCTTGACTTGGTTTTCTTATCGCGAGTTTCGATTATAATGCCTTTTCGGCTATGTCTTATATTTATAACTTATTAGAGATGGTTATAAAATACTAAAGTACGAAATAGTAAGTTTGAATGTTTTAAAGGATTAAATAATGGTTGACTCCACGTCGCGGGACGTGACAATATAGAAGACGGTTGTACAGACGGATCTCTTTAGTCAAGACATAGAAGACGGTTGTACAGAAGGATCTCGTTAGTCTAGATATAGAAGACGGTTGTACAACGAGAGATCTCGTTAGTCTAGATATAGAAGACGGTTGTACAGACAGATCTCGTTAGTCTAGATATAGAAGACGGTTGTACAACGACGGATCTCGTTAGTCTAGATATAGGAGACGGTTGTACAACGACGGATCTCGTTAGTCTAGATATAGAAGACGGTTGTACAACGACGGATCTCGTTAGTCTAGATATAGAAGACGGTTGTACAACGAGAGATCTCGTTAGTCAAGATATAGAAGACGGTTGTACAACGACGGATCTCGTTAGTCTAGATATAGAAGACGGTTGTACAACGACGGATCTCGTTAGTCTAGATATAGAAGACGGTTGTACAGACGGATCTCGTTAGTCTAGATATTGAAGACGTTTGTCCAACGACGTATCTCGTTAGTCTAGATATAGAAGACGGTTGTACAACGACGGATCTCGTTAGTCTAGATATAGAAAACGGTTGTACAACGACGGATCTCGTTAGTCTAGATATAGAAAACGGATGTACAGACGGATCTCACGTTAGTCTAGATATTGAAGACGTTTTTCTATAGACGTACCTCGTTAGTCTAGATATAGAAGACGGTTGTACAACGACGTATCTCGTTAGTCTAGATATAGAAGACGGTTGTACAGACGGATCTCGTTAGTCTAGATATAGAAGACGGTTGTACGGACGGGTCTCGTTAGTCTAGATATTGAAGACGTTTGTCCAACGACGTATCTCGTTAGTCTAGATATAGAAGACGGTTGTTCTGACGGATCTCGTTAGTCTAGATATAGAAGACGTTTGTCCATCCCAATATTTCGTTTGACCACCCTCCACAATACAATAATTTATCAAAATCGCGAACAAGAAGTGTACTCGCGAAGCAATCGCGAATAATTTCGATTTTTGGTTAATATGACATCGAAATCGTTTGTCCAAAGACGTATCTCGTTAGTCTAGATATAGAAGACAGTTGTACAACGAGAGATCTCGTTAGTCAAGATATAGAAGACGGTTGTACAACGACGGATCTCATTAGTCTAGATATAGAAGAGGATTGTCCAACGACGTATCTCGTTAGTCTAGATATAGAAGACGGTGGTACAACGACGGATCTCATTAGTCTAGATATAGATGAGGTTTGTACAGACGGATCTCTCGTTAGTCTAGATATTGAAGACGTTTGTCTAACGACGTATCTCGTTAGTCCAGATATAGAAGACGGTTGTACAGACGGATCTCGTTAGTCTAGATATTGAAGACGATTGTCCAACGACGTATCTCGTTAGTCTAGATATAGAAGACGGTGGTACAACGACGGATCTCGTTAGTCTAGATATACAAGACGGTTGTACAACGTGAGATCTCGTTAGTCTAGATATAGAAGACGGTTGTACAACGACGGATCTCGTTAATCTAGATATAGAAGACGGTTGTACAACGAGAGATCTCGTTAGTCTAGATATAGAAGACGGTTGTACAGACGGATCTCGTTAGTCTAGATATAGAAGACGGTGGTACAACGACGGATCTCGTTAGTCTAGATATACAAGACGGTTGTACAACGTGAGATCTCGTTAGTCTAGATATAGAAGACGGTTGTACAACGACGGATCTCGTTAGTCTACATATAGAAGACGGTTGTACAACGAGAGATCTCGTTAGTCTAGATATAGAAGACTGTTGTACAGACGGATCTCGTTAGTCTTGATATAGAAGACGTTTGTACAGACGGATCTCGTTAGTCTAGATATAGAAGACGGTTGCACAGACGGATCTCGTTAGTCTAGATATAGAAGACGGTTGCACAGACGGATCTCGTTAGTCTAGATATAGAAGACGGTTGTACAACGTGAGATCTCGTTAGTCTAGATATAGAAGACGGTTGTACAACGACGTATCTCGTTAGTCTAGATATAGAAGACGGTTGTACAGACGGATCTCGTTAGTCTAGATATAGAAGACGGTTGTACAACGACGGATCTCATCAGTCTAGATATAGGAGACGGTTATACAGACGGATCTCGTTAGTCTAGATATTGAAGACGTTTGTCCAACGACGTATCTCGTTAGTCTAGATATAGAAGACGGTTGTACAGACGGATCTCGTTAGTCTAGATATAGAAGATGGTTGTACAGACGGATCTCGTTAGTCTAGATATAGAAGACGGTTGTACAGACGGATCTCGTTAGTCTAGATATAGAAGACGGTTGTACAGACTGATCTCGTTAGTCTAGATATAGAAGACGGTTGTACAGACGGATCTCGTTAGTCTAGATATAGAAGACGGTTGTACAACGACGGATCTCATCAGTCTAGATATAGGAGACGGTTATACAGACGGATCTCGTTAGTCTAGATATAGAAGACGGTTGTACAACGACGGATCCCGTCAGTCTAGATATAGAAGACGGTTATACAGATGGATCTCGTTAGTCTAGATATAGAAGACGGTTGTACGGACGGATCTCTTTAGTCAAGACATAGAAGACGGCTGTACAGAAGGATCTCGTTAGTCTAGATATAGAAGACGTTTGTCCAACGACGTATCTCGTTAGTCTAGATATAGAAGACGGTTGTACAACGAGAGATCTCGTTAGTCAAGATATAGAAGACGGTTGTACAACGACGGATCTCGTTAGTCTAGATATAGAAGACGGTTGTACAACGACGGATCTCGTTAGTCTAGATATAGAAGACGGTTGTACAACGACGGATCTCGTTAGTCTAGATATAGAAGACGGTTGTACAACGACGGATCTCGTTATTCTAGATATAGAAGACGGTTGTACAGACGGATCTCGTTAGTCTAGAAATTGAAGACGTTTGTCCAACGACGTATCTCGTTAGTCTAGATATAGAAGACGGTTGTACAGACGGATCTCGTTAGTCTAGATATAGAAGACGGTTGTACAGGCGGATCTCGTTTGTCTAGATATAGAAGACGTTTGTCCAACGACGTATCTCGTTAGTCTAGATATTGAAGACGGATGTACAGACGGATCTCGCTAGTCTAGATATAGAAGGCGGTTGTACAGACGGATCTCGTTAGTCTAGATATTGAAGACGTTTGTCCAACGACGTATCTCGTTAGTCTAGATATAGAAGACGGTTGTCCAACGACGTATCTCGTTAGTCTAGATATAGAAGACGGTTGTACAACGAGAGATCTCGTTAGTCAAGATATAGAAGACGGTTGTACAACGACGGATCTCGTTAGTCTAGATATAGAAGACGGTTGTACAACGACGGATCTCGTTAGTCTAGATATAGAAGACGGTTGTACAACGACGGATCTCGTTAGTCTAGATATAGAAGACGGTTGTACAACGACGGATCTCGTTATTCTAGATATAGAAGACGGTTGTACAGACGGATCTCGTTAGTCTAGAAATTGAAGACGTTTGTCCAACGACGTATCTCGTTAGTCTAGATATAGAAGACGGTGGTACAGACGGATC
The DNA here is from genome assembly GCA_960531205.1 of Andrena bicolor. Classification (NCBI taxonomy): domain Eukaryota; kingdom Metazoa; phylum Arthropoda; class Insecta; order Hymenoptera; family Andrenidae; genus Andrena; species Andrena bicolor. The sequence continues at coordinate 35,779 of CAUIJW010000211.1, read as the reverse complement.
TCGTTAGTCTAGACATAGAAGACGGTTGTACAACGACGGATCTCGTCAGTCTAGATATAGAAGACGGTTATACAGACGGATCTCGTTAGTCTAGATATAGAAGACGGTTGTACAACGACGGATCCCGTCAGTCTAGATATAGAAGACGGTTATACAGACGGATCTCGTTAGTCTAGATATAGAAGACGGTTGTACGGACGGATCTCTTTAGTCAAGACATAGAAGACGGTTGTACAGACGAATCTCGTTAGTCTAGATATAGAAGACGGTTGTACAACGAGAGATCTCGTTAGTCTAGATATAGAAGACGGTTTTACAGACGGATCTCGTTAGTCTAGATATAGAAGACGGTTGTACAACGACGGATCCCGTCAGTCTCGATATAGAAGACGGTTATACAGACGGATCTCGTTAGTCTAGATATAGAAGACGGTTGTACAGACGGATCTCTTTAGTCTAGATATAGAAGACGGTTGTACAGACGGATCTCGTTAGTCTAGATATTGAAGACGTTTGTCCAAAGACGTATCTCGTTAGTCTAGATATAGAAGACGGTTGTACAGACGGATCTCGTTAGTCTAGATATAGAAGACAGTTGCACAACGACGGATCTCGTTAGTCTAGATATAGAAGACGTTTGTCCAACGACGTATCTCGTTAGTCTAGATATAGAAGACGGTTGTACAACGAGAGATCTCGTTAGTCAAGATATAGAAGACGGTTGTACAACGACGGATCTCGTTAGTCTAGATATAGAAGACGGTTGTACAACGACGGATCTCGTTAGTCTAGATATAGAAGACGGTTGTACAGACGGATCTCGTTAGTCTAGATATTGAAGACGTTTGTCCAACGACGTATCTCGTTAGTCTAGATATAGAAGACGGTTGTACAACGACGGATCTCGTTAGTCTAGATATAGAAAACGGTTGTACAACGACGGATCTCGTTAGTCTAGATATAGAAAACGGATGTACAGACGGATCTCACGTTAGTCTAGATATTGAAGACGTTTTTCTATAGACGTACCTCGTTAGTCTAGATATAGAAGACGGTTGTACAACGACGTATCTCGTTAGTCTAGATATAGAAGACGGTTGTACAGACGGATCTCGTTAGTCTAGATATAGAAGACGGTTGTACGGACGGGTCTCGTTAGTCTAGATATTGAAGACGTTTGTCCAACGACGTATCTCGTTAGTCTAGATATAGAAGACGGTTGTTCTGACGGATCTCGTTAGTCTAGATATAGAAGACGTTTGTCCATCCCAATATTTCGTTTGACCACCCTCCACAATACAATAATTTATCAAAATCGCGAACAAGAAGTGTACTCGCGAAGCAATCGCGAATAATTTCGATTTTTGGTTAATATGACATCGAAATCGTTTGTCCAAAGACGTATCTCGTTAGTCTAGATATAGAAGACAGTTGTACAACGAGAGATCTCGTTAGTCAAGATATAGAAGACGGTTGTACAACGACGGATCTCATTAGTCTAGATATAGAAGACGGTTGTACAGGCGGATCTCGTTTGTCTAGATATAGAAGACGTTTGTCCAACGACGTATCTCGTTAGTCTAGATATTGAAGACGGATGTACAGACGGATCTCGCTAGTCTAGATATAGAAGGCGGTTGTACAGACGGATCTCGTTAGTCTAGATATTGAAGACGTTTGTCCAACGACGTATCTCGTTAGTCTAGATATAGAAGACGGTTGTCCAACGACGTATCTCGTTAGTCTAGATATAGAAGACGGTTGTACAACGAGAGATCTCGTTAGTCAAGATATAGAAGACGGTTGTACAACGACGGATCTCGTTAGTCTAGATATAGAAGACGGTTGTACAACGACGGATCTCGTTAGTCTAGATATAGAAGACGGTTGTACAACGACGGATCTCGTTAGTCTAGATATAGAAGACGGTTGTACAACGACGGATCTCGTTATTCTAGATATAGAAGACGGTTGTACAGACGGATCTCGTTAGTCTAGAAATTGAAGACGTTTGTCCAACGACGTATCTCGTTAGTCTAGATATAGAAGACGGTGGTACAGACGGATCTCGTTAGTCTAGACATAGAAGACGGTTGTACAACGACGGATCTCGTCAGTCTAGATATAGAAGACGGTTATACAGACGGATCTCGTTAGTCTAGATATAGAAGACGGTTGTACAACGACGGATCCCGTCAGTCTAGATATAGAAGACGGTTATACAGACGGATCTCGTTAGTCTAGATATAGAAGACGGTTGTACGGACGGATCTCTTTAGTCAAGACATAGAAGACGGTTGTACAGACGAATCTCGTTAGTCTAGATATAGAAGACGGTTGTACAACGAGAGATCTCGTTAGTCTAGATATAGAAGACGGTTTTACAGACGGATCTCGTTAGTCTAGATATAGAAGACGGTTGTACAACGACGGATCCCGTCAGTCTCGATATAGAAGACGGTTATACAGACGGATCTCGTTAGTCTAGATATAGAAGACGGTTGTACAGACGGATCTCTTTAGTCTAGATATAGAAGACGGTTGTACAGACGGATCTCGTTAGTCTAGATATTGAAGACGTTTGTCCAAAGACGTATCTCGTTAGTCTAGATATAGAAGACGGTTGTACAGACGGATCTCGTTAGTCTAGATATAGAAGACAGTTGCACAACGACGGATCTCGTTAGTCTAGATATAGAAGACGTTTGTCCAACGACGTATCTCGTTAGTCTAGATATAGAAGACGGTTGTACAACGAGAGATCTCGTTAGTCAAGATATAGAAGACGGTTGTACAACGACGGATCTCGTTAGTCTAGATATAGAAGACGGTTGTACAACGACGGATCTCGTTAGTCTAGATATAGAAGACGGTTGTACAGACGGATCTCGTTAGTCTAGATATTGAAGACGTTTGTCCAACGACGTATCTCGTTAGTCTAGATATAGAAGACGGTTGTACAACGACGGATCTCGTTAGTCTAGATATAGAAAACGGTTGTACAACGACGGATCTCGTTAGTCTAGATATAGAAAACGGATGTACAGACGGATCTCACGTTAGTCTAGATATTGAAGACGTTTTTCTATAGACGTACCTCGTTAGTCTAGATATAGAAGACGGTTGTACAACGACGTATCTCGTTAGTCTAGATATAGAAGACGGTTGTACAGACGGATCTCGTTAGTCTAGATATAGAAGACGGTTGTACGGACGGGTCTCGTTAGTCTAGATATTGAAGACGTTTGTCCAACGACGTATCTCGTTAGTCTAGATATAGAAGACGGTTGTTCTGACGGATCTCGTTAGTCTAGATATAGAAGACGTTTGTCCATCCCAATATTTCGTTTGACCACCCTCCACAATACAATAATTTATCAAAATCGCGAACAAGAAGTGTACTCGCGAAGCAATCGCGAATAATTTCGATTTTTGGTTAATATGACATCGAAATCGTTTGTCCAAAGACGTATCTCGTTAGTCTAGATATAGAAGACAGTTGTACAACGAGAGATCTCGTTAGTCAAGATATAGAAGACGGTTGTACAACGACGGATCTCATTAGTCTAGATATAGAAGAGGATTGTCCAACGACGTATCTCGTTAGTCTAGATATAGAAGACGGTGGTACAACGACGGATCTCATTAGTCTAGATATAGATGAGGTTTGTACAGACGGATCTCTCGTTAGTCTAGATATTGAAGACGTTTGTCTAACGACGTATCTCGTTAGTCCAGATATAGAAGACGGTTGTACAGACGGATCTCGTTAGTCTAGATATTGAAGACGATTGTCCAACGACGTATCTCGTTAGTCTAGATATAGAAGACGGTGGTACAACGACGGATCTCGTTAGTCTAGATATACAAGACGGTTGTACAACGTGAGATCTCGTTAGTCTAGATATAGAAGACGGTTGTACAACGACGGATCTCGTTAGTCTAGATATAGAAGACGGTTGTACAACGAGAGATCTCGTTAGTCTAGATATAGAAGACGGTTGTACAGACGGATCTCGTTAGTCTAGATATAGAAGACGGTGGTACAACGACGGATCTCGTTAGTCTAGATATACAAGACGGTTGTACAACGTGAGATCTCGTTAGTCTAGATATAGAAGACGGTTGTACAACGACGGATCTCGTTAGTCTACATATAGAAGACGGTTGTACAACGAGAGATCTCGTTAGTCTAGATATAGAAGACTGTTGTACAGACGGATCTCGTTAGTCTTGATATAGAAGACGTTTGTACAGACGGATCTCGTTAGTCTAGATATAGAAGACGGTTGCACAGACGGATCTCGTTAGTCTAGATATAGAAGACGGTTGCACAGACGGATCTCGTTAGTCTAGATATAGAAGACGGTTGTACAACGTGAGATCTCGTTAGTCTAGATATAGAAGACGGTTGTACAACGACGTATCTCGTTAGTCTAGATATAGAAGACGGTTGTACAGACGGATCTCGTTAGTCTAGATATAGAAGACGGTTGTACGGACGGATCTCGTTAGTCTAGATATTGAAGACGTTTGTCCAACGACGTATCTCGTTAGTCTAAATATAGAAGACGGTTGTACAGACGGATCTCGTTAGTCTAGATGTAGAAGACGGTTGTACAGACGGATCTCGTTAGTCTAGATATAGAAGACGGTTGTACAACGACGGATCTCATCAGTCTAGATATAGGAGACGGTTGTACAGACGGATCTCGTTAGTCTAGATGTAGAAGACGGTTGTACAGACGGATCTCGTTAGTCTAGATATAGAAGACGGTTGTACAACGACGGATCTCATCAGTCTAGATATAGGAGACGGTTATACAGACGGATCTCGTTAGTCTAGATATTGAAGACGTTTGTCCAACGACGTATCTCGTTAGTCTAGATATAGAAGACGGTTGTACAGACGGATCTCGTTAGTCTAGATATAGAAGATGGTTGTACAGACGGATCTCGTTAGTCTAGATATAGAAGACGGTTGTACAGACGGATCTCGTTAGTCTAGATATAGAAGACGGTTGTACAGACTGATCTCGTTAGTCTAGATATAGAAGACGGTTGTACAGACGGATCTCGTTAGTCTAGATATAGAAGACGGTTGTACAACGACGGATCTCATCAGTCTAGATATAGGAGACGGTTATACAGACGGATCTCGTTAGTCTAGATATAGAAGACGGTTGTACAACGACGGATCCCGTCAGTCTAGATATAGAAGACGGTTATACAGATGGATCTCGTTAGTCTAGATATAGAAGACGGTTGTACGGACGGATCTCTTTAGTCAAGACATAGAAGACGGCTGTACAGAAGGATCTCGTTAGTCTAGATATAGAAGACGTTTGTCCAACGACGTATCTCGTTAGTCTAGATATAGAAGACGGTTGTACAACGAGAGATCTCGTTAGTCAAGATATAGAAGACGGTTGTACAACGACGGATCTCGTTAGTCTAGATATAGAAGACGGTTGTACAACGACGGATCTCGTTAGTCTAGATATAGAAGACGGTTGTACAACGACGGATCCCGTCAGTCTCGATATAGAAGACGGTTATACAGACGGATCTCGTTAGTCTAGATATAGAAGACGGTTGTACAGACGGATCTCTTTAGTCTAGATATAGAAGACGGTTGTACAGACGGATCTCGTTAGTCTAGATATTGAAGACGTTTGTCCAAAGACGTATCTCGTTAGTCTAGATATAGAAGACGGTTGTACAGACGGATCTCGTTAGTCTAGATATAGAAGACAGTTGCACAACAAGAGATCTCGTTAGTCTAGATATAGAAGACGGTTGTACAACGAGAGATCTCGTTAGTCTAGATATAGAAGACGGTTGTACAGACGGATCTCGTTAGTCTAGATATAGAAGGCGGTTGTACAACGAGAGATCTCGTTATTCTAGATATAGAAGACGGTTGTACAGACGGATCTCGTTAGCCTAGATATAGAAGACGGTTGTACAGACGGATCTCGTCAGTCTAGATATTGAAGACGTTTGCCCAACGACGTATCTCGTTAGTCTAGATATAGGAGACGGTTACACAGACGGATCTCGTTAGTCTAGATATAGAAGACGGTTGTACAGACGGATCTCGTTAGTCTAGATATAGAAGACGGTTGTACAACGACGTATCTCGTTAGTCTAGATATAGAAGACGGTTGTACAACGACGTATCTCGTTAGTCTAGATATAGAAGACGGTTGTACAGACGGATCTCGTTAGTCTAGATATAGAAGACGGTTGTACGGACGGATCTCGTTAGTCTAGATATAGAAGACAGTTGCACAACAAGAGATCTCGTTAGTCTAGATATAGAAGACGGTTGTACAACGAGAGATCTCGTTAGTCTAGATATAGAAGACGGTTGTACAGACGGATCTCGTTAGTCTAGATATAGAAGGCGGTTGTACAACGAGAGATCTCGTTATTCTAGATATAGAAGACGGTTGTACAACGACGGATCTCGTTAGTCTAGATATAGAAGACGGTTGTACAACGACGGATCCCGTCAGTCTCGATATAGAAGACGGTTATACAGACGGATCTCGTTAGTCTAGATATTGTTACGTCCCTACTTTTTATTCGGGCTGCGTTTTTTTTTAAAGGAATTTATATTTACGATCCGCTTTCGAGCGAATCCTGGGATTCTATGCTCTGGGATAGTTGAGACCTTGGTATGGATACATTAACGCGATATTTTAAACTGGTTACCTTTTAATTAATAATCGGTATGAGTCGCCAGGGAATGGGAAGCTCGCTGACTCCGTCAATTTCCGACGCAGCGTTGGGTTTTGGGAGAACCCAGGGTCCTGCGTCGATGAATCGTTGATGGAAAACGACCTTGGGTTTTACGTAGACTCCCAACAAAGATTCTGGCGCAGCTGGGGCACACTGATAATTTTGTAATAGTCTACGTAGTTGCACTTTTCGGCCGGCTCTGTTGCTCTTGGGCATCTGATGGTTAAATTAATCTTTGAATTTGATTCTAACGGAACCCGCTCTGTACTTGACTCCAGAGGACACTGGTGGGCATGGTTATGCGCGCCAATGACTCCGAAAATCAGCTTGAACGTATTTATTTAAATTATTAATGATTTGAAAAATCTATTAGTAGTTTTTGACCGCGTAAACAGATTGACCTCTAGTATTTAGTGGCATAGTGGGCAGGTTACTGCTCGCCAATGACACTTTCAACGTAAGAGAATCTGTTTTCCTTTATGTTCAATTTTTCGGTGGTACATTAATAAAACTTCAAACGCCCAAAATATCAGAAACCGACTAATAAAACACTTGAACACTGAATTTGATTTTAATACTTTTATTTTAGTATAAAATAAAACTTCACTTACAATAGTCACTTGTTTTAGCTTTTTACACTTTGAATATTTGAATGTTTATTTTATCAGAGTTTTTATGGTAACTATAATAATGATTGATTAATTGAACATTAACATAATAATCATCCCTCCGCGGGTGGTCTGATCCCTTTTTATAGGGCAATCGGTCACTCCTTCTCCAGGTTTGTCACATGACAATTTAGACGGTGGGAGATGAAATCTTCCAATCATCTGCCGTGGGATCCACCTGAAGAATTCTTTCCAGAGGGCTATCCGAGAGTTTTGTTTACTGCAGAATTTGAGCTATTGCGCGCCTATTTCGGTGTCTTCTGACTTACTTAAGACGTATTTCTGCCGTTATACGAAACTCTCAGCAGCGTCGATAGTTAGATTCTTAGTTTAATTCATTTTTTTGATGCTTACGCTATTGGGTTTTCGATGTGCTCTGTACGAGTGCTTTCGTACAGCCCACATACTAGGGATTGAAGTTAATGTACATCGGTTCCGTAGTGGAGCTCGATTTACTGGATATTAAGGGAGGGCAAATTTGTGGCGATGATCAGGAGCACAGCTTCGTGAAGGTGTCAACTCCGCTGGCGGAAGGGGCCTCTGACCCATCAGCTGGCGTCTACTGGTCCCCTTGGTGTGCGCGGTTGGCTGGCTGGTGTGCAGCCAGTCAGTGTGTGGCTACCTCCTTCGTGCTGGTTCTCCTGCTCACTATTGCCGTTGATGATTCTTGACTTGGTTTTCTTATCGCGAGTTTCGATTATAATGCCTTTTCGGCTATGTCTTATATTTATAACTTATTAGAGATGGTTATAAAATACTAAAGTACGAAATAGTAAGTTTGAATGTTTTAAAGGATTAAATAATGGTTGACTCCACGTCGCGGGACGTGACAATATAGAAGACGGTTGTACAGACGGATCTCTTTAGTCAAGACATAGAAGACGGTTGTACAGAAGGATCTCGTTAGTCTAGATATAGAAGACGGTTGTACAACGAGAGATCTCGTTAGTCTAGATATAGAAGACGGTTGTACAGACAGATCTCGTTAGTCTAGATATAGAAGACGGTTGTACAACGACGGATCTCGTTAGTCTAGATATAGGAGACGGTTGTACAACGACGGATCTCGTTAGTCTAGATATAGAAGACGGTTGTACAACGACGGATCTCGTTAGTCTAGATATAGAAGACGGTTGTACAACGACGGATCCCGTCAGTCTCGATATAGAAGACGGTTATACAGACGGATCTCGTTAGTCTAGATATAGAAGACGGTTGTACAGACGGATCTCTTTAGTCTAGATATAGAAGACGGTTGTACAGACGGATCTCGTTAGTCTAGATATTGAAGACGTTTGTCCAAAGACGTATCTCGTTAGTCTAGATATAGAAGACGGTTGTACAGACGGATCTCGTTAGTCTAGATATAGAAGACAGTTGCACAACAAGAGATCTCGTTAGTCTAGATATAGAAGACGGTTGTACAACGAGAGATCTCGTTAGTCTAGATATAGAAGACGGTTGTACAGACGGATCTCGTTAGTCTAGATATAGAAGGCGGTTGTACAACGAGAGATCTCGTTATTCTAGATATAGAAGACGGTTGTACAGACGGATCTCGTTAGCCTAGATATAGAAGACGGTTGTACAGACGGATCTCGTCAGTCTAGATATTGAAGACGTTTGCCCAACGACGTATCTCGTTAGTCTAGATATAGGAGACGGTTACACAGACGGATCTCGTTAGTCTAGATATAGAAGACGGTTGTACAACGACGGATCCCGTCAGTCTCGATATAGAAGACGGTTATACAGACGGATCTCGTTAGTCTAGATATAGAAGACGGTTGTACAGACGGATCTCTTTAGTCAAGACATAGAAGACGGTTGTACAGAAGGATCTCGTTAGTCTAGATATAGAAGACGGTTGTACAACGAGAGATCTCGTTAGTCTAGATATAGAAGACGGTTGTACAGACAGATCTCGTTAGTCTAGATATAGGAGACGGTTGTACAACGACGGATCTCGTTAGTCTAGATATAGAAGACGGTTGTACAACGACGGATCTCGTTAGTCTAGATATAGAAGACGTTTGTCCAACGACGTATCTCGTTAGTCTAGATATAGAAGACGGTTGTACAACGAGAGATCTCGTTAGTCAAGATATAGAAGACGGTTGTACAACGACGGATCTCGTTAGTCTAGATATAGAAGACGGTTGTACAACGACGGATCTCGTTAGTCTAGATATAGAAGACGGTTGTACAGACGGATCTCGTTAGTCTAGATATTGAAGACGTTTGTCCAACGACGTATCTCGTTAGTCTAGATATAGAAGACGGTTGTACAACGACGGATCTCGTTAGTCTAGATATAGAAAACGGTTGTACAACGACGGATCTCGTTAGTCTAGATATAGAAAACGGATGTACAGACGGATCTCACGTTAGTCTAGATATTGAAGACGTTTTTCTATAGACGTACCTCGTTAGTCTAGATATAGAAGACGGTTGTACAACGACGTATCTCGTTAGTCTAGATATAGAAGACGGTTGTACAGACGGATCTCGTTAGTCTAGATATAGAAGACGGTTGTACGGACGGGTCTCGTTAGTCTAGATATTGAAGACGTTTGTCCAACGACGTATCTCGTTAGTCTAGATATAGAAGACGGTTGTTCTGACGGATCTCGTTAGTCTAGATATAGAAGACGTTTATCCATCCCAATATTTCGTTTGACCACCCTCCACAATACAATAATTTATCAAAATCGCGAACAAGAAGTGTACTCGCGAAGCAATCGCGAATAATTTCGATTTTTGGTTAATATGACATCGAAATCGTTTGTCCAAAGACGTATCTCGTTAGTCTAGATATAGAAGACAGTTGTACAACGAGAGATCTCGTTAGTCAAGATATAGAAGACGGTTGTACAACGACGGATCTCATTAGTCTAGATATAGAAGAGGATTGTCCAACGACGTATCTCGTTAGTCTAGATATAGAAGACGGTTGTACAACGACGGATCTCGTTAGTCTAGATATAGAAGACGGTTGTACAGACGGATCTCGTTAGTCTAGATATAGAAGACGGTTGTACAGACTGATCTCGTTAGTCTAGATATAGAAGACGGTTGTACAGACGGATCTCGTTAGTCTAGATATAGAAGACGGTTGTACAACGACGGATCTCATCAGTCTAGATATAGGAGACGGTTATACAGACGGATCTCGTTAGTCTAGATATAGAAGACGGTTGTACAACGACGGATCCCGTCAGTCTAGATATAGAAGACGGTTATACAGATGGATCTCGTTAGTCTAGATATAGAAGACGGTTGTACGGACGGATCTCTTTAGTCAAGACATAGAAGACGGCTGTACAGAAGGATCTCGTTAGTCTAGATATAGAAGACGTTTGTCCAACGACGTATCTCGTTAGTCTAGATATAGAAGACGGTTGTACAACGAGAGATCTCGTTAGTCAAGATATAGAAGACGGTTGTACAACGACGGATCTCGTTAGTCTAGATATAGAAGACGGTTGTACAGACGGATCTCGTTAGTCTAGATGTAGAAGACGGTTGTACAGACGGATCTCGTTAGTCTAGATATAGAAGACGGTTGTACAACGACGGATCTCATCAGTCTAGATATAGGAGACTGTTGTACAGACGGATCTCGTTAGTCTAGATGTAGAAGACGGTTGTACAGACGGATCTCGTTAGTCTAGATATAGAAGACGGTTGTACAACGACGGATCTCATCAGTCTAGATATAGGAGACGGTTATACAGACGGATCTCGTTAGTCTAGATATTGAAGACGTTTGTCCAACGACGTATCTCGTTAGTCTAGATATAGAAGACGGTTGTACAGACGGATCTCGTTAGTCTAGATATAGAAGATGGTTGTACAGACGGATCTCGTTAGTCTAGATATAGAAGACGGTTGTACGGACGGATCTCGTTAGTCTAGATATTGAAGACGTTTGTCCAACGACGTATCTCGTTAGTCTAAATATAGAAGACGGTTGTACAGACGGATCTCGTTAGTCTAGATGTAGAAGACGGTTGTACAGACGGATCTCGTTAGTCTAGATATAGAAGACGGTTGTACAACGACGGATCTCATCAGTCTAGATATAGGAGACGGTTGTACAGACGGATCTCGTTAGTCTAGATGTAGAAGACGGTTGTACAGACGGATCTCGTTAGTCTAGATATAGAAGACGGTTGTACAACGACGGATCTCATCAGTCTAGATATAGGAGACGGTTATACAGACGGATCTCGTTAGTCTAGATATTGAAGACGTTTGTCCAACGACGTATCTCGTTAGTCTAGATATAGAAGACGGTTGTACAGACGGATCTCGTTAGTCTAGATATAGAAGATGGTTGTACAGACGGATCTCGTTAGTCTAGATATAGAAGACGGTTGTACAGACGGATCTCGTTAGTCTAGATATAGAAGACGGTTGTACAGACTGATCTCGTTAGTCTAGATATAGAAGACGGTTGTACAGACGGATCTCGTTAGTCTAGATATAGAAGACGGTTGTACAACGACGGATCTCATCAGTCTAGATATAGGAGACGGTTATACAGACGGATCTCGTTAGTCTAGATATAGAAGACGGTTGTACAACGACGGATCCCGTCAGTCTAGATATAGAAGACGGTTATACAGATGGATCTCGTTAGTCTAGATATAGAAGACGGTTGTACGGACGGATCTCTTTAGTCAAGACATAGAAGACGGCTGTACAGAAGGATCTCGTTAGTCTAGATATAGAAGACGTTTGTCCAACGACGTATCTCGTTAGTCTAGATATAGAAGACGGTTGTACAACGAGAGATCTCGTTAGTCAAGATATAGAAGACGGTTGTACAACGACGGATCTCGTTAGTCTAGATATAGAAGACGGTTGTACAACGACGGATCTCGTTAGTCTAGATATAGAAGACGGTTGTACAACGACGGATCCCGTCAGTCTCGATATAGAAGACGGTTATACAGACGGATCTCGTTAGTCTAGATATAGAAGACGGTTGTACAGACGGATCTCTTTAGTCTAGATATAGAAGACGGTTGTACAGACGGATCTCGTTAGTCTAGATATTGAAGACGTTTGTCCAAAGACGTATCTCGTTAGTCTAGATATAGAAGACGGTTGTACAGACGGATCTCGTTAGTCTAGATATAGAAGACAGTTGCACAACAAGAGATCTCGTTAGTCTAGATATAGAAGACGGTTGTACAACGAGAGATCTCGTTAGTCTAGATATAGAAGACGGTTGTACAGACGGATCTCGTTAGTCTAGATATAGAAGGCGGTTGTACAACGAGAGATCTCGTTATTCTAGATATAGAAGACGGTTGTACAGACGGATCTCGTTAGCCTAGATATAGAAGACGGTTGTACAGACGGATCTCGTCAGTCTAGATATTGAAGACGTTTGCCCAACGACGTATCTCGTTAGTCTAGATATAGGAGACGGTTACACAGACGGATCTCGTTAGTCTAGATATAGAAGACGGTTGTACAGACGGATCTCGTTAGTCTAGATATAGAAGACGGTTGTACAACGACGTATCTCGTTAGTCTAGATATAGAAGACGGTTGTACAACGACGTATCTCGTTAGTCTAGATATAGAAGACGGTTGTACAGACGGATCTCGTTAGTCTAGATATAGAAGACGGTTGTACGGACGGATCTCGTTAGTCTAGATATAGAAGACAGTTGCACAACAAGAGATCTCGTTAGTCTAGATATAGAAGACGGTTGTACAACGAGAGATCTCGTTAGTCTAGATATAGAAGACGGTTGTACAGACGGATCTCGTTAGTCTAGATATAGAAGGCGGTTGTACAACGAGAGATCTCGTTATTCTAGATATAGAAGACGGTTGTACAACGACGGATCTCGTTAGTCTAGATATAGAAGACGGTTGTACAACGACGGATCCCGTCAGTCTCGATATAGAAGACGGTTATACAGACGGATCTCGTTAGTCTAGATATTGTTACGTCCCTACTTTTTATTCGGGCTGCGTTTTTTTTTAAAGGAATTTATATTTACGATCCGCTTTCGAGCGAATCCTGGGATTCTATGCTCTGGGATAGTTGAGACCTTGGTATGGATACATTAACGCGATATTTTAAACTGGTTACCTTTTAATTAATAATCGGTATGAGTCGCCAGGGAATGGGAAGCTCGCTGACTCCGTCAATTTCCGACGCAGCGTTGGGTTTTGGGAGAACCCAGGGTCCTGCGTCGATGAATCGTTGATGGAAAACGACCTTGGGTTTTACGTAGACTCCCAACAAAGATTCTGGCGCAGCTGGGGCACACTGATAATTTTGTAATAGTCTACGTAGTTGCACTTTTCGGCCGGCTCTGTTGCTCTTGGGCATCTGATGGTTAAATTAATCTTTGAATTTGATTCTAACGGAACCCGCTCTGTACTTGACTCCAGAGGACACTGGTGGGCATGGTTATGCGCGCCAATGACTCCGAAAATCAGCTTGAACGTATTTATTTAAATTATTAATGATTTGAAAAATCTATTAGTAGTTTTTGACCGCGTAAACAGATTGACCTCTAGTATTTAGTGGCATAGTGGGCAGGTTACTGCTCGCCAATGACACTTTCAACGTAAGAGAATCTGTTTTCCTTTATGTTCAATTTTTCGGTGGTACATTAATAAAACTTCAAACGCCCAAAATATCAGAAACCGACTAATAAAACACTTGAACACTGAATTTGATTTTAATACTTTTATTTTAGTATAAAATAAAACTTCACTTACAATAGTCACTTGTTTTAGCTTTTTACACTTTGAATATTTGAATGTTTATTTTATCAGAGTTTTTATGGTAACTATAATAATGATTGATTAATTGAACATTAACATAATAATCATCCCTCCGCGGGTGGTCTGATCCCTTTTTATAGGGCAATCGGTCACTCCTTCTCCAGGTTTGTCACATGACAATTTAGACGGTGGGAGATGAAATCTTCCAATCATCTGCCGTGGGATCCACCTGAAGAATTCTTTCCAGAGGGCTATCCGAGAGTTTTGTTTACTGCAGAATTTGAGCTATTGCGCGCCTATTTCGGTGTCTTCTGACTTACTTAAGACGTATTTCTGCCGTTATACGAAACTCTCAGCAGCGTCGATAGTTAGATTCTTAGTTTAATTCATTTTTTTGATGCTTACGCTATTGGGTTTTCGATGTGCTCTGTACGAGTGCTTTCGTACAGCCCACATACTAGGGATTGAAGTTAATGTACATCGGTTCCGTAGTGGAGCTCGATTTACTGGATATTAAGGGAGGGCAAATTTGTGGCGATGATCAGGAGCACAGCTTCGTGAAGGTGTCAACTCCGCTGGCGGAAGGGGCCTCTGACCCATCAGCTGGCGTCTACTGGTCCCCTTGGTGTGCGCGGTTGGCTGGCTGGTGTGCAGCCAGTCAGTGTGTGGCTACCTCCTTCGTGCTGGTTCTCCTGCTCACTATTGCCGTTGATGATTCTTGACTTGGTTTTCTTATCGCGAGTTTCGATTATAATGCCTTTTCGGCTATGTCTTATATTTATAACTTATTAGAGATGGTTATAAAATACTAAAGTACGAAATAGTAAGTTTGAATGTTTTAAAGGATTAAATAATGGTTGACTCCACGTCGCGGGACGTGACAATATAGAAGACGGTTGTACAGACGGATCTCTTTAGTCAAGACATAGAAGACGGTTGTACAGAAGGATCTCGTTAGTCTAGATATAGAAGACGGTTGTACAACGAGAGATCTCGTTAGTCTAGATATAGAAGACGGTTGTACAGACAGATCTCGTTAGTCTAGATATAGAAGACGGTTGTACAACGACGGATCTCGTTAGTCTAGATATAGGAGACGGTTGTACAACGACGGATCTCGTTAGTCTAGATATAGAAGACGGTTGTACAACGACGGATCTCGTTAGTCTAGATATAGAAGACGGTTGTACAACGACGGATCCCGTCAGTCTCGATATAGAAGACGGTTATACAGACGGATCTCGTTAGTCTAGATATAGAAGACGGTTGTACAGACGGATCTCTTTAGTCTAGATATAGAAGACGGTTGTACAGACGGATCTCGTTAGTCTAGATATTGAAGACGTTTGTCCAAAGACGTATCTCGTTAGTCTAGATATAGAAGACGGTTGTACAGACGGATCTCGTTAGTCTAGATATAGAAGACAGTTGCACAACAAGAGATCTCGTTAGTCTAGATATAGAAGACGGTTGTACAACGAGAGATCTCGTTAGTCTAGATATAGAAGACGGTTGTACAGACGGATCTCGTTAGTCTAGATATAGAAGGCGGTTGTACAACGAGAGATCTCGTTATTCTAGATATAGAAGACGGTTGTACAGACGGATCTCGTTAGCCTAGATATAGAAGACGGTTGTACAACGACGGATCTCGTTAATCTAGATATAGAAGACGGTTGTACAACGAGAGATCTCGTTAGTCAAGATATAGAAGACGGTTGTACAGACGGATCTCTTTAGTCAAGACATAGAAGACGGTTGTACAGAAGGATCTCGTTAGTCTAGATATAGAAGACGGTTGTACAACGAGAGATCTCGTTAGTCTAGATATAGAAGACGGTTGTACAGACGGATCTCGTTAGTCTAGATATAGAAGACAGTTGCACAACAAGAGATCTCGTTAGTCTAGATATAGAAGACGGTTGTACAACGAGAGATCTCGTTAGTCTAGATATAGAAGACGGTTGTACAGACGGATCTCGTTAGTCTAGATATTGAAGACGTTTGCCCAACGACGTATCTCGTTAGTCTAGATATAGGAGACGGTTACACAGACGGATCTCGTTAGTCTAGATATAGAAGACGGTTGTACAACGACGGATCCCGTCAGTCTCGATATAGAAGACGGTTATACAGACGGATCTCGTTAGTCTAGATATAGAAGACGGTTGTACAGACGGATCTCTTTAGTCAAGACATAGAAGACGGTTGTACAGAAGGATCTCGTTAGTCTAGATATAGAAGACGGTTGTACAACGAGAGATCTCGTTAGTCTAGATATAGAAGACGGTTGTACAGACAGATCTCGTTAGTCTAGATATAGGAGACGGTTGTACAACGACGGATCTCGTTAGTCTAGATATAGAAGACGGTTGTACAACGACGGATCTCGTTAGTCTAGATATAGAAGACGTTTGTCCAACGACGTATCTCGTTAGTCTAGATATAGAAGACGGTTGTACAACGAGAGATCTCGTTAGTCAAGATATAGAAGACGGTTGTACAACGACGGATCTCGTTAGTCTAGATATAGAAGACGGTTGTACAACGACGGATCTCGTTAGTCTAGATATAGAAGACGGTTGTACAGACGGATCTCGTTAGTCTAGATATTGAAGACGTTTGTCCAACGACGTATCTCGTTAGTCTAGATATAGAAGACGGTTGTACAACGACGGATCTCGTTAGTCTAGATATAGAAAACGGTTGTACAACGACGGATCTCGTTAGTCTAGATATAGAAAACGGATGTACAGACGGATCTCACGTTAGTCTAGATATTGAAGACGTTTTTCTATAGACGTACCTCGTTAGTCTAGATATAGAAGACGGTTGTACAACGACGTATCTCGTTAGTCTAGATATAGAAGACGGTTGTACAGACGGATCTCGTTAGTCTAGATATAGAAGACGGTTGTACGGACGGGTCTCGTTAGTCTAGATATTGAAGACGTTTGTCCAACGACGTATCTCGTTAGTCTAGATATAGAAGACGGTTGTTCTGACGGATCTCGTTAGTCTAGATATAGAAGACGTTTATCCATCCCAATATTTCGTTTGACCACCCTCCACAATACAATAATTTATCAAAATCGCGAACAAGAAGTGTACTCGCGAAGCAATCGCGAATAATTTCGATTTTTGGTTAATATGACATCGAAATCGTTTGTCCAAAGACGTATCTCGTTAGTCTAGATATAGAAGACAGTTGTACAACGAGAGATCTCGTTAGTCAAGATATAGAAGACGGTTGTACAACGACGGATCTCATTAGTCTAGATATAGAAGAGGATTGTCCAACGACGTATCTCGTTAGTCTAGATATAGAAGACGGTGGTACAACGACGGATCTCATTAGTCTAGATATAGATGAGGTTTGTACAGACGGATCTCTCGTTAGTCTAGATATTGAAGACGTTTGTCTAACGACGTATCTCGTTAGTCCAGATATAGAAGACGGTTGTACAGACGGATCTCGTTAGTCTAGATATTGAAGACGATTGTCCAACGACGTATCTCGTTAGTCTAGATATAGAAGACGGTGGTACAACGACGGATCTCGTTAGTCTAGATATACAAGACGGTTGTACAACGTGAGATCTCGTTAGTCTAGATATAGAAGACGGTTGTACAACGACGGATCTCGTTAATCTAGATATAGAAGACGGTTGTACAACGAGAGATCTCGTTAGTCTAGATATAGAAGACGGTTGTACAGACGGATCTCGTTAGTCTAGATATAGAAGACGGTGGTACAACGACGGATCTCGTTAGTCTAGATATACAAGACGGTTGTACAACGTGAGATCTCGTTAGTCTAGATATAGAAGACGGTTGTACAACGACGGATCTCGTTAGTCTACATATAGAAGACGGTTGTACAACGAGAGATCTCGTTAGTCTAGATATAGAAGACTGTTGTACAGACGGATCTCGTTAGTCTTGATATAGAAGACGTTTGTACAGACGGATCTCGTTAGTCTAGATATAGAAGACGGTTGCACAGACGGATCTCGTTAGTCTAGATATAGAAGACGGTTGCACAGACGGATCTCGTTAGTCTAGATATAGAAGACGGTTGTACAACGTGAGATCTCGTTAGTCTAGATATAGAAGACGGTTGTACAACGACGTATCTCGTTAGTCTAGATATAGAAGACGGTTGTACAGACGGATCTCGTTAGTCTAGATATAGAAGACGGTTGTACAACGACGGATCTCATCAGTCTAGATATAGGAGACGGTTATACAGACGGATCTCGTTAGTCTAGATATTGAAGACGTTTGTCCAACGACGTATCTCGTTAGTCTAGATATAGAAGACGGTTGTACAGACGGATCTCGTTAGTCTAGATATAGAAGATGGTTGTACAGACGGATCTCGTTAGTCTAGATATAGAAGACGGTTGTACAGACGGATCTCGTTAGTCTAGATATAGAAGACGGTTGTACAGACTGATCTCGTTAGTCTAGATATAGAAGACGGTTGTACAGACGGATCTCGTTAGTCTAGATATAGAAGACGGTTGTACAACGACGGATCTCATCAGTCTAGATATAGGAGACGGTTATACAGACGGATCTCGTTAGTCTAGATATAGAAGACGGTTGTACAACGACGGATCCCGTCAGTCTAGATATAGAAGACGGTTATACAGATGGATCTCGTTAGTCTAGATATAGAAGACGGTTGTACGGACGGATCTCTTTAGTCAAGACATAGAAGACGGCTGTACAGAAGGATCTCGTTAGTCTAGATATAGAAGACGTTTGTCCAACGACGTATCTCGTTAGTCTAGATATAGAAGACGGTTGTACAACGAGAGATCTCGTTAGTCAAGATATAGAAGACGGTTGTACAACGACGGATCTCGTTAGTCTAGATATAGAAGACGGTTGTACAACGACGGATCTCGTTAGTCTAGATATAGAAGACGGTTGTACAACGACGGATCTCGTTAGTCTAGATATAGAAGACGGTTGTACAACGACGGATCTCGTTATTCTAGATATAGAAGACGGTTGTACAGACGGATCTCGTTAGTCTAGAAATTGAAGACGTTTGTCCAACGACGTATCTCGTTAGTCTAGATATAGAAGACGGTTGTACAGACGGATCTCGTTAGTCTAGATATAGAAGACGGTTGTACAGACGGATCTCGTTTGTCTAGATATAGAAGACGTTTGTCCAACGACGTATCTCGTTAGTCTAGATATTGAAGACGGATGTACAGACGGATCTCGCTAGTCTAGATATAGAAGGCGGTTGTACAGACGGATCTCGTTAGTCTAGATATTGAAGACGTTTGTCCAACGACGTATCTCGTTAGTCTAGATATAGAAGACGGTTGTACCGACGGATCTCGTTAGTCTAGATATAGAAGACGGTGGTACAGACGGATCTCGTTAGTCTAGACATAGAAGACGGTTGTACAACGACGGATCTCGTCAGTCTAGATATAGAAGACGGTTATACAGACGGATCTCGTTAGTCTAGATATAGAAGACGGTTGTACAACGACGGATCCCGTCAGTCTAGATATAGAAGACGGTTATACAGACGGATCTCGTTAGTCTAGATATAGAAGACGGTTGTACGGACGGATCTCTTTAGTCAAGACATAGAAGACGGTTGTACAGACGAATCTCGTTAGTCTAGATATAGAAGACGGTTGTACAACGAGAGATCTCGTTAGTCTAGATATAGAAGACGGTTTTACAGACGGATCTCGTTAGTCTAGATATAGAAGACGGTTGTACAACGACGGATCCCGTCAGTCTCGATATAGAAGACGGTTATACAGACGGATCTCGTTAGTCTAGATATAGAAGACGGTTGTACAGACGGATCTCTTTAGTCTAGATATAGAAGACGGTTGTACAGACGGATCTCGTTAGTCTAGATATTGAAGACGTTTGTCCAAAGACGTATCTCGTTAGTCTAGATATAGAAGACGGTTGTACAGACGGATCTCGTTAGTCTAGATATAGAAGACAGTTGCACAACGACGGATCTCGTTAGTCTAGATATAGAAGACGTTTGTCCAACGACGTATCTCGTTAGTCTAGATATAGAAGACGGTTGTACAACGAGAGATCTCGTTAGTCAAGATATAGAAGACGGTTGTACAACGACGGATCTCGTTAGTCTAGATATAGAAGACGGTTGTACAACGACGGATCTCGTTAGTCTAGATATAGAAGACGGTTGTACAGACGGATCTCGTTAGTCTAGATATTGAAGACGTTTGTCCAACGACGTATCTCGTTAGTCTAGATATAGAAGACGGTTGTACAACGACGGATCTCGTTAGTCTAGATATAGAAAACGGTTGTACAACGACGGATCTCGTTAGTCTAGATATAGAAAACGGATGTACAGACGGATCTCACGTTAGTCTAGATATTGAAGACGTTTTTCTATAGACGTACCTCGTTAGTCTAGATATAGAAGACGGTTGTACAACGACGTATCTCGTTAGTCTAGATATAGAAGACGGTTGTACAGACGGATCTCGTTAGTCTAGATATAGAAGACGGTTGTACGGACGGGTCTCGTTAGTCTAGATATTGAAGACGTTTGTCCAACGACGTATCTCGTTAGTCTAGATATAGAAGACGGTTGTTCTGACGGATCTCGTTAGTCTAGATATAGAAGACGTTTGTCCATCCCAATATTTCGTTTGACCACCCTCCACAATACAATAATTTATCAAAATCGCGAACAAGAAGTGTACTCGCGAAGCAATCGCGAATAATTTCGATTTTTGGTTAATATGACATCGAAATCGTTTGTCCAAAGACGTATCTCGTTAGTCTAGATATAGAAGACAGTTGTACAACGAGAGATCTCGTTAGTCAAGATATAGAAGACGGTTGTACAACGACGGATCTCATTAGTCTAGATATAGAAGAGGATTGTCCAACGACGTATCTCGTTAGTCTAGATATAGAAGACGGTTGTACCGACGGATCTCGTTAGTCTAGATATAGAAGACGGTGGTACAGACGGATCTCGTTAGTCTAGACATAGAAGACGGTTGTACAACGACGGATCTCGTCAGTCTAGATATAGAAGACGGTTATACAGACGGATCTCGTTAGTCTAGATATAGAAGACGGTTGTACAACGACGGATCCCGTCAGTCTAGATATAGAAGACGGTTATACAGACGGATCTCGTTAGTCTAGATATAGAAGACGGTTGTACGGACGGATCTCTTTAGTCAAGACATAGAAGACGGTTGTACAGACGAATCTCGTTAGTCTAGATATAGAAGACGGTTGTACAACGAGAGATCTCGTTAGTCTAGATATAGAAGACGGTTTTACAGACGGATCTCGTTAGTCTAGATATAGAAGACGGTTGTACAACGACGGATCCCGTCAGTCTCGATATAGAAGACGGTTATACAGACGGATCTCGTTAGTCTAGATATAGAAGACGGTTGTACAGACGGATCTCTTTAGTCTAGATATAGAAGACGGTTGTACAGACGGATCTCGTTAGTCTAGATATTGAAGACGTTTGTCCAAAGACGTATCTCGTTAGTCTAGATATAGAAGACGGTTGTACAGACGGATCTCGTTAGTCTAGATATAGAAGACAGTTGCACAACGACGGATCTCGTTAGTCTAGATATAGAAGACGTTTGTCCAACGACGTATCTCGTTAGTCTAGATATAGAAGACGGTTGTACAACGAGAGATCTCGTTAGTCAAGATATAGAAGACGGTTGTACAACGACGGATCTCGTTAGTCTAGATATAGAAGACGGTTGTACAACGACGGATCTCGTTAGTCTAGATATAGAAGACGGTTGTACAGACGGATCTCGTTAGTCTAGATATTGAAGACGTTTGTCCAACGACGTATCTCGTTAGTCTAGATATAGAAGACGGTTGTACAACGACGGATCTCGTTAGTCTAGATATAGAAAACGGTTGTACAACGACGGATCTCGTTAGTCTAGATATAGAAAACGGATGTACAGACGGATCTCACGTTAGTCTAGATATTGAAGACGTTTTTCTATAGACGTACCTCGTTAGTCTAGATATAGAAGACGGTTGTACAACGACGTATCTCGTTAGTCTAGATATAGAAGACGGTTGTGCAGACGGATCTCGTTAGTCTAGATATAGAAGACGGTTGTACGGACGGGTCTCGTTAGTCTAGATATTGAAGACGTTTGTCCAACGACGTATCTCGTTAGTCTAGATATAGAAGACGGTTGTTCTGACGGATCTCGTTAGTCTAGATATAGAAGACGTTTGTCCATCCCAATATTTCGTTTGACCACCCTCCACAATACAATAATTTATCAAAATCGCGAACAAGAAGTGTACTCGCGAAGCAATCGCGAATAATTTCGATTTTTGGTTAATATGACATCGAAATCGTTTGTCCAAAGACGTATCTCGTTAGTCTAGATATAGAAGACAGTTGTACAACGAGAGATCTCGTTAGTCAAGATATAGAAGACGGTTGTACAACGACGGATCTCATTAGTCTAGATATAGAAGAGGATTGTCCAACGACGTATCTCGTTAGTCTAGATATAGAAGACGGTGGTACAACGACGGATCTCATTAGTCTAGATATAGATGAGGTTTGTACAGACGGATCTCTCGTTAGTCTAGATATTGAAGACGTTTGTCTAACGACGTATCTCGTTAGTCCAGATATAGAAGACGGTTGTACAGACGGATCTCGTTAGTCTAGATATTGAAGACGATTGTCCAACGACGTATCTCGTTAGTCTAGATATAGAAGACGGTGGTACAACGACGGATCTCGTTAGTCTAGATATACAAGACGGTTGTACAACGTGAGATCTCGTTAGTCTAGATATAGAAGACGGTTGTACAACGACGGATCTCGTTAGTCTAGATATAGAAGACGGTTGTACAACGAGAGATCTCGTTAGTCTAGATATAGAAGACGGTTGTACAGACGGAGTAGTAAGGCTAAGGGGATTCTAACCCAGGTCCTCTGAGGGGAGCGCGGGGGCGGGGGGAAGTGAGGGCGCGCGGGGGAGCGCGGCGGAGGGAAACATGGACGCGGGGCCTGTGGGGAGTGGAAGGACGGTTGCGCGCGCACGAGCCGCGGAGTGGGGGAAGCCGCGAACGTGGAGGGGATCACTCCGGGCCGAGCCGCCGCGGAGACCTCTCCAGACCGGACCCACCTTTGGAAATTTTTCAGAGGCGGAATGACCCCCAAAAAATCTCTTTCAGAACTTGGCCCACCCCAAAAAATTTTTTATACCTAACCGAGGGAGGGGACGACCCCCAAATAATTTTCCAAACCATTATGCGATGGAATTGTTTAATACTTTATCCGTTATAGGATGATGTCGGACAATGTCGGGAAAGATCGGCGTTTTCACACCGCGTCTTCGGGGAGGGAAAGAGACAGAGCATTACTGTAAAGCTAAAATTTTGGAAGAGGGAAAGAGACAACACTACATAGTGGTACAACCGCTTTCGTTCCAAATCTATCAAGTTTTTTAAGCATTCACATTTAGCGTCGCAGCGTCTCGCGCGATCGCATGTAACTTGAATCCTCTACAGCGGCCATGCAAGGTGACATCATTTTCGCACCGTGCAGAACGCTCCAGCGAAATAGAATTATGTGGCGTCAGCAGAAATGCTGTTTCTTAAAATTAGGTGGCGAGAAGGAAGACGGGTGAATAAAATTGACAAATAATGTTTTTAAGCAATTTTATTTTAAAATTAAGAGAATAGAATTTTAACATTTTTTGCTACGAGCATGAGCTAGAATAACATTGATGGCACATGCTACCAATTCGCAATCTACATGATACTCCTCGTCGAAGTGTTCGCTATCGCATATGATTTTAGCAGCACGCCGCGCATCTAATGTTTCGCAGGCAATACCGCTTTGCTGTAGTACTTTAACAAAAGTTTCAAATTTTACTCTCACATCTTCCGCAGTTTGATACATCCGCGGATACATATATTCTATACATGGCTGAAGATTTAATAAAAATGATATTGTGTCCAGTGCGTAATATAACGTGTCATCCTTACAATCGGAGAATTATAGATTTCACAAAAATCCACATGATAAAGAAAAGAAGAGTCCGTGTAGAAGAACGAGAAGAAGAAAACGAAGAACAGAAACATAATACTTTGCAGAAAATGCAACTTTCAAGATATGAACCACATATCAGGACCTGGAGCTGCTGTGAGGCTGTTATAATCGTTCAGCATCTAGTGGCATCACGTTGTGTTACATACAGTGCGAAAAATTGTGAAAGAAATTGTCAATAAGAAAGTACAGCTGGTTAACATCAGGTGACAGTACGTAGTGCAACAAACAGTGCTAAAAATAGTGAGGGAAATCATCGATAAAAATGTGTGGGAATTGTCATATTGTCACACATGCTAATAGTGTGTCAGATTTTTTTTAATAAAATTACATTTTTTTTTTTTTTAATAGAACCATATTCCACCGAATACAAAAAAATGCCTGTGCTACACACATTGGGAATGCGAGGAGCTGAGCATGATGATGAATATTATGGTCCGTGGGATGGTGTATTACCAGGTTTATACCCCACCGTATATGCAAAATTACTTGAACTGGTGGGCATGCAAGGCAGAGGCCTGATATATACCGACAATAACGATGTCTGCCATCGGAAGATTTGTGCCCAGTGCTACCGCCACCTCCCGCAGATGCATAGAGCATCCTATGAGGAGGGGTTCAATCACATAATGTTACTGCAAACTCACTACATGCATTTTATGTATTGCCGAATATGTTTAACACAGATATATGTGCGCCATGCAGCAGAAAAGTGTAGTGCATGCATAGAGGAGTATTTTAATTTATCCCAAAATGAGTGGTATACCATAAGAAACGGGTGTGCTGTCAATGTTGTCACCCGCTGGTGAATACTTTTTTAATAAATTTTTTTTGCTTTTATATTTTGTCTACATGTTTACTTTCCTTCATTTTCCACATCCTTGAAATGTCACATTGGACATCTATCAAACACCTCTTGTACCACTCTGATTGTCTATCGAACGGGTATTGAACAGGTTTTGAATGGGTATCGAACGGTATGGAACGGGTATTGAACGGTTTTGAACGGGTATCGAACGGTATTGAACGGCTTTGAACGGGTATTGAACAGGTATCGAACGGTTTTGAACGGGTATTGAACAGGTATTGAACGGGTATCGAACAGCTTTGAACGGGTATTGAACGGTATTGAACGGGTATCGAACAGGTATTGAACGTGAATCGAACGGGTTTTGAACGGGTATCGAACGGTATGGAACGTGAATCGTACCACTTTGAACGGGTATTGAACGGTATTGAACGGGTATTGAACGCGAATCGAACGGGTTTTGAACGCGAATCGAACGTGAATCGTACCACTTTGAACGGGTATTGAACGGCTTTGAACGCGAATCGAACGGTTTTGAACGGGTATTGAACGGTTTTGAACGATGTTGAACGCGAATCGAACGGTATGGAACGGGTATTGAACGGCTTTGAACGGGTATTGAACGGCTTTGAACGCGAATCGAACGGTTTTGAACGGGTATTGAACGGTTTTGAACGATGTTGAACGGGTATTGAACGGTTTTGAACGCGAATCGAACGGTTTCTACATAATAATTAAAACTATCGTCTTAATCTAGCGTACATGCAAGAGGTTGGGGAGGGTGAAGAAAAAAAAAAACATTTATGTATTAAAAATTGATTATATTTTATTTAAGCATTTCCCTCTGGTGTTTAGACCACCAATTGAATATTTTAAATACATTTTGCAAGGCACAGTGCTTTGCGTGTCTGCCACATCGCAGAGTATCAACTACATTTAGCTTATTTAGGGATTTGATATCCTCGTAGTCAATGTCCAGCGTCTCGATGATTACGTCCGCTCTGGTATTTTCGTCGAGGAAATCCGCAAGCCAGTCGCGTTTCTGCAACCCTTTAACGTATACTATATGGGATGTGTCATCTTCTTCATCGATCGCATCAGCTACAGCTTTCGTAATTAGCTGTTTAGCCATACTGTACGGAACGTCTCCATCGTTCCACCGTAGTCCATGGTGTTTTGCCGTCAACCACCGAATGCTTGATTTGTCCGATTTCGTAAGAAGGAATTGTGACATAGGACTCCCAAAAATATAGTGCGAGAGAACTGTTCCCTTGCGTAGGACAGCCACTTCCTTCGCGACAAATCTTCCATCGACGATGAACCCTTGCAGGTCAACGAATGTTGGTACAGCCATTATCGGTACAATTTAGAGGTCCGTTCGTTTCCGAGACAGACGGGAGAATGCAGTCTTTCTCGTAAAGCATCTCGATTTTCACGAAGAAAATTTGTATGAATTTGACACAGGAGATGGCGCGTAAGTAGCGTGGCAATTTAATTCATTTTGCGCACTACATTTGTCAGTGGATTGTATTCAACCACCCGATCGTGCAGAATCAGACAGTAGGCTGTAGTATTTGCCGGCACATTCTCTTTACACTCGAATTCTATGCGCACGTCCACGGTGCCATTCTTGATCGACTCATTTTGTCGCGAACAA
Source organism: Andrena bicolor (assembly GCA_960531205.1). Lineage (NCBI taxonomy): Eukaryota > Metazoa > Arthropoda > Insecta > Hymenoptera > Andrenidae > Andrena > Andrena bicolor. Next base: position 9,023 of record CAUIJW010000211.1, on the reverse strand, counting down.
TCAATCACCACGATGGGACCAAATTGTAAAAATTCAGCCACGGTGAATAATGCCTCGTTGCAACTATGTCCATAATACGATTTACCGAATTGCGTATACATGTGATACAAAATGGCATGCTTATTCTTGTCAAAGTCCAAGTTCATGTCATCGTATGGGTAAAATTCCGAGTTGAGAAAAAGTTTGACATTAGTCAATTTACAGTTGTTGAACTTAGTAACGTCTTCGCTCGTCACATTCTTTCGACCAGTCTGTAGAGCAAGGATCACGCATCGTGGCTTCTCCAGCTGTGCGGATGCCTTTACGGCCCACGAATGCTTGTTTGTGTTTTGCAACATAGGATACTCGTACAGATCCCACGATTGAAAACAAATGCTCAGGTTTTGTCCACTTTCCAAAGTACGTAGCAACGATAGCTTATTAATGTCGTTCAGCGTCACATGAGGCATCCGCCATTGTAGTTTAAATAATTTAATTTCTGGTTCCAACACCGACGATCCTATCAGAGCATTGTTGTCGTTGCGCGACCGTATTAAAATCAATTCGTGACGCGCATTAATAATCATGTGTTTGTAGTTCTCACAAAATCCTAGCAAATATTTGAGTGGGATGCAAAAATTGAAATGATTTTTCACTATTGACCCATCGCGTCGTTTCAAGCCCCATCCGGCATTCTCCATATTTTTGTCTTCGTCCGATGTCAGCGATACATAGTTTTTAAGCGTGCTAGTTATTCCAACGTTTCTGTTGCGATCAATCTCCACGCCATTCAGCTCGTATCGAATCTCATCGAATAAGAACGCCACACAATTATTTCCCAACATCACCGTTAACGCATCATTTGGCTTATTTATCTTCAATTTCCCCTCCACATAGAGGAAACTTTCACACGGTAATGTGTATAAATCCTGCTGTTGTATCGGTATTCTTATCTCATCGCTGTATCCAAACGTTGTGTTGACGTATGGGTTGTATGTGTGAGTCTCGAGCTTGACGATGCGATCATCAAACGTCGGCTTCCCTCCAATGCTTAGAATATCAGCCATTTTTTTCAACTTAAATGCGCACAATAAATCCCAAAGATTTCAAAAATGCAACGTTCGCAGCACTGAGCCTCTTCTTTTTAGCGTGATCAGAGCTGTTGCAGTTGTTGGTGTTGTAAACAATTTCGCTTGGAACAAACGGGTTTCTGGAGTCGTTCAATACAAGCATTTCTTTCGCACCACACGTATTATCGTTGTCGTCTTCGCACGTGCAGTCTGATTGTAATCTCTTCACCTCGAAAATCGAGCAACCGTCCGTCTTGATCCACAACGCGTATCGTCAGATCCGTAACGACCCGTGCGGTGATTGGAAGGTAAATGATCTGTGCGGGCGTTTCCGATATCTTATATCCTGGTGGAACTCTCGGAGAAAATTCATGTATCGTATGTACACGCCTCCCATTGTTGTACGCACCAGCGGTCACGCTACATTCTATGCGAATAATGTTCACGTTCATGATATTAATTGGATCGTCCGATTCGTGCCATCGTTCTGGTGCTAATACCCGATTCGTCGAGAATCCTAGTAGCGATCCAATGTTGTTGGGCTTTGTAAAGTCTACGGTGAACCGACAGTAAAGCTCGCTTTTCATGGTATTGTTGTTGGGACGCAACACTATAGGATACAGATCGTTGTCACCGTCATCGTTGTCATCATCGGTGCCGCCAAGATTTTTAGGATACCGCTCGAGTAATCGCTGCTTCAGGTACTTGGCAATGGCGTCTAGTTCGTAGGAGCCGTGGGGAATCGTAATGTATTCATTAGCGCTGTCGGGGCTGTTGTTTACGATGAAGTAGAATTTATCGTTGCTCGAGTCGATGTTCGGTATTGTGTGATAAGTTTCAAAGGTTGTTAGACCAAGCTCGTAATCATCGTCGCTCAAATCTATGGGTGGAAAGTAGCTCACCGCGAGGGTGCTACTCTTGCCGGTTAGAGTGAATGTTAACGACATATTCCGCCCGAACTGCTCGACCAGTACTGAATCAGAGTGGTGGGAAATCAATCCTTAAATTTGGCACCGATCGTTTGTAGAAAGCGTAGACATAGTTGTCCGCAATTGCTCTGATCATACTTCTGATAGGACGTTCGATTGTATTCAATTTTCACAGCATCCTTATCCAGATACTTTACCAATTCCATCGGCGGTCGAAGATTCCCAAAGCTGTCGAAATATATAGCTCGACACCCTCTCTTCGCATACGCCACCCAATGAGTCCCCGGCCCCTCGGCATTGTCCAAATTTACGATACCGCTCTCGTTTCGACGTACTCCACCAGCTGGTAACGCGTTGCGCATAAAAACACCTCTAAAGAATGGAATACGCATACGTTTTGCCAACTCCTCCAATTGCACATCGGTAGTTACGCCCACAGGCATTTTTATTTTCTTTTCGACGTTTTTTTTTTTCGTTTAGATATTCCCTGTCCGCGCTTGTACGGCGCGAGATAAAGTCCGCGACCTTCCATGGAGCGATTATGGCGTTGCATTTCCTGCAGCTGACGTTGCGCCGCCTTATTATCGTTTACCGCCTTGGCGATCCCCGCCGCTCCACCAGCCAATGATCCGAGAACACCCAACAGCGGTAAAAGTGGTAATATACCACCCCGTTTTGCCACCGGAAGAATCCGCTTTTGCGATGCTCTCTTTGGAGTCCTTTTGCGAGTTTTTGTTTTCATCCCCATTCCGATCTTCGTCTTGGCCTTCATAGCTGCCCAAACAGCTGTAGCAGCACCTCTTTCACCCAGAGTCGAGTCTCGCGCAACGATGCGTTTTCGCGCTTTGTCAGCGAGAACGTTATCTGCCGCGTGCCTTTCGCCTAGGTCGTTGCTACGCGAATACGCAATATCGTGTTCGCGACACGCTGCGTCCAACGGATTGATACCTCGATCCCCTCTAGCCAATCGTTTTGCAAGATGAGTTCCTGGACCGCAAAACTGATATCCCGGAATGTGTAATTCGATTGGTAACGCGTTTATCGCCCGATTTAACAAACCACGACCTTTCTTTACTCTCGTCGGTGACATTCGCTACAGTTTTTAATCAATGGTGCTGGACCGTCGATATGCGTTCGCTGCCAAGGGCGATTATAATGTTCCAAGCACCGGTGATACTGTCGAACCTCGGAATCGGCTTTTATATGCTCGGGGAGCCTGTCCCACAACCGATCAATGTGTCTGCCAAACTCTCGCAGTAGAATAATCTTTGGTATATATTTCAATTGTTCAGAGGTTAGGTCTCGAATATCCGACAGGATCAGAAGCATATTGAATACTGAGCCGTCATGTTTCGACGTGGACCTATAAATAGGGTGCATCACCGCCTCGACGTATCAAAATCATTTTTCACGGTTCGCGGGGAGGATGCGATTCGTGCGACAACCTGTAACCATACGCGTGACAAATTTTGATGATAAATCACGAGTGATGTCTTCGAAAACAGGACGCAGACATGGTAGCATGCTACCAAACACTATCCGCTGCCTCATTTGTGGTCCATCAAATTGTGGAAAGACCAACGTGCTGATCAGCTTGTTGGAAAGTCCTCACGGCGTCCACTTCGAGAACGTGTACGTGTATTCCAAGTCGTTGCAACAGCCGAAATATCAGTACTTGGAGAATTTATTGACTCCGATAGATGAAATTGGCTACTTTACGTTTTCGAATAACAGTGACGTCATCCCACCGAGCGAATCGCTTCCGAATTCCATTTTTATTTTTGATGACGTGGCATGCGACAAGCAAGATACGATACGAGAGTACTTTGCAATGGGGCGCCACTCGAACGTTGACTGTTTCTATCTCTGTCAGACGTATGCAAAGATTCCCAAACATCTTATACGCGACAATGCGAATCTGTTGATTCTGTTTAAGCAGGATGGTACCAACTTGAAACATGTGTACAACGATCACGTAAACACCGACATGTCTTACGAGGATTTCTGCGCTTTGTGTCGTAATTGTTGGCAACGGGATTATGGTTTCGTGGTGATAGACAAGGATAGCGCGATGTCCAATGGACGTTATAGAAAGGGATTTAACGAGTTTGCCATACCATGAGATGATCAATCGTCGTCAACACGTCGGTGGGAAAGCAACGTCCGCGGTACAGCGATGATCGATATCGATACTCTGGAGATTAAGGATCGCGAGAGAATAGCGAAGGAAATTGCAAAAACCAGCGAAGCCATTCGTCGGAAACATCAGGCTTTGAAGACTGGCAAGATGGAGGAAGATATCGCGTTGGAGAGATACTTCAAACCTATCGTCGAACCACTAAAACATATTGTGGAAAATACCGCAGAGATGGAAGCTGAAACATCGTCGCTGATGAGCACAGACGTTGAAGGGAATGAAACATTAACGCCTAAAAAAATCCTTCTGAAAGGGAACACATCGCGCAAGAGAAAGAGGAAAGAGCACATGTCAACGGAATATTCACCCATAACCTCGACACCAGTTCAATCGAAGCGGAAACGACAGAATGTCGTATCAAGCGATTCTCCGGCTCCACCCACGCCAATAAGTACATTGCCCAATATGCAATCGCTCTCAATCGTTGATGATGACGTTTTCGAAACTAGCCCCAATGAGTCGTTTGTAACATCTATTAGACAGCAATTCCAAACATCCGAGGGACAAGAGACGTTTCGCAGTCATTTCGGCCCGCTGGGGCAAAAATACATGAGCGCGATCCTAAGTGGCGATAAGGATACAACGATGGACTATGTGTACGGCGTATACTTTGGCAATAGTGGAACGAGGCTTGGGGATAAGGCTTTCGATATAGACATGGATGATAATATAATCATAGATGGTGTAAAATACAGAGGAACACCCGGTCTTTACGAACTGATTTTCAAGAGAATTCCCGATGATGCTGTATACACCGATGCCGATAAACAAAAATATAAAAGTATACTGTTGGCGACGAACGCTCACAGACGCGGTCATGGTGCTAAAAATCCCATATTGAGCAACAAGGGACACAAGTACAAATATGTAATTGCACCGCTACTCCCTCGCGCATCGACTAGCAGGGCAGGGAAAGGTCTAACGGTACCGCGCGCCATGGTGGTAAACGATAACAAGATCGATTACGTACACTGGAACGATCCCAACGAGTTGGTGGATCGATTGCGTTTGTTGGAAGCGTCGCGTCAGGCGGGTAACAACTCTCACGATCCCGAAATTCTATCGGTTATCGAGGAACTCCGTGAGGTAGGTCTCATTATATAAATCCGCGCGCCGACGATGCACACAGTATGCATCGAGATGCCGATCAACAAATTTGGGGTATCGCTCGAGAAGAGTGGAGCAGCTAGAATGGACTATTACAAATGGAACGGTTTGCTTCGAAATTACATGCGAGATAACGCCCTTTGCGTGGCTGGTGCCGACTTTGATGCGAAATCACGCAAGATACGACGCGTAGCTCAGCCGGTGGCCGACACCGATGTCGTCAATAAATTATACGTGGAAAAGAACATTAAACTTTTGAGAGAGCAGCAGGAAGAATTAGAGAGGAAGCTGGTTGTGTTTCAGAAAGATATGCTGACGTTGCAAAACAGCGTTCAAAAGATATCGGAGGCGTTGAATTCTATCCCACAACCGGACAACGAAACTCGTAAAGTTAAAGAGGCTATAACCGCTTTTGCTACGGAGCAGCAACTTGTCCAGAATTTCCTCGGACCGACGAGAAGCACATAATAAATGTACGCGATAATTATCGCATCATTCGTGTCCAAGACACCTCTGCGATCAAACATGCAACCATTATCGAAATCCAAGAGTAAAGAAGAAAACCATGGCTACAAGAAGCTACAACTCGTTGAGGAATTGCACGCTCCAGCTCGAAGACATTTCCCGCGGAGACGCGTCGTGGTGCACGGATACGATGATTTGTGGCAAGCTGACATTGTAGAAATGCGTCCATACTCGCGTTTCAACCAGGGTCACCACTACATACTCACCGTCATCGATGTGTTGAGCAAGTATGCATGGGCGGTGCCGCTCAAGACTAAAAGTGGTGCTGAGGTGACTAAAGCGTTCGCAAAGATATTTAGAGATCGATATCCGAAAAATTTGCAAACCGATCAAGGAAAAGAATTTTACAACGCCGATATGCAGAAACTCTTGACAAAGCACGATATTAATCATTATTCGACGTATTCGGTGATGAAGGCCTCCGTCGTAGAACGTTTCAATCGAACTTTGAAGAACAATATGTGGAAATTGTTTACGCTCAATGGAACCTATAGATGGACCGATGCGCTACCGCGTCTGCTTGCAGAGTATAACGCACGAAAACATAGAACCATCGGAATGCGTCCTTGCGATGTTACCCCTGCGATCGCCGACAGGCTGCTAGCCACCGTGTACAGCAACATAAAGATCGCTGCTCCAGCGAGATTCAAGTTGGGTGAGTTTGTGCGCGTGAGCAAATTTAAAACCATCTTCGATAAAGGCTATACGCCGAATTGGACAACGGAGGTGTTCAAGATAGTCAAAGTACAGGCAACTAATCCTGCAACGTATCTGCTCGCCGATTCCTGTGGAAAACCTGTTGCCGGTGGATTCTATGAACAGGAGCTGCAACACGTCACCGATCCTGATGTGCATCTAGTGGAAAAAGTGCTGCGTAGAAAGGGGGATAAGGTATATGTCAAGTGGCTGGGGTTTGATAAATCACACAATTCGTGGATAAATAAAAATAATGTATTGTAAATTAATAATGCATAACTCAATAAATACAATGATACATATATATATAAATGTGTAAACAATTTTTTTATTTTAACACATTAATCCCACTATTTATAATACAATGATACATATATATAAATGTGTAAACAATTTTTTTATTTTAACACATTAATCCCACTATTTATAATACAATAATCCCACTATTTATAATACAATAATCCCACTATTTATAATACAATAATTCCACTATTTATAATACAATAATTTATATTTTACAATGGGATATTATAATGTCCCCAGGGCAGAGTGTCGGTCGAATCGGGTACGATATGCCGCTTGTCGTCGTATGGACTTAGAGCGATTTTAGATTCCGAAATGGTGTACACTTTATGATATTTAGACCGTATACATGATTGTCTGCGAACCATTTCGATCTCCCTTTGCAAACACTTCGCGTAATCGTCGAAAGTTATCGTTCTGGCTATGACGTTGGTCTTGACGCCTTTCGCCTTTTTCGTATCTCTTTTGCCGTCTACGCGAAGTGCATACATTTTCGCTCTAAGACCTACGAATTCGGTCATTATCGCACCGTTATTTTCGTCCTTCATCAGCCCTGGAACCTTCTTATTTTCGCGCGGCATATTATATGGATTGTCGATAGGATAATCGCTTGTGTCGAATCTACCGATATTGTGTTTCATAGTCTCGTAGATATCGTCGCATCGAATATGATAAATGAGGCTGTCTGTGTCGGTGTATAGAATATTACAATTTGGTCCGTGCTCGGGAGACATGTACTCGTAGTGAAATTCATACAAACAAATTTTCGATATGTCCAGAATGCACATACCCACGTATATCGGTTTGTTGAATTTCACCTCGAGTTTTCGCAATTCAACAGCTATTAAATTTTCCGAAAAAACACTTCTGCTGTGGAAATTCGGTTTCGCGATCATTGCCTCCGCGCCATATCGCCCTTCCCAACGTGTTAAAAGTTTTACATCCACGTGATTTCGTACATTTTCCATAGTTTTACCGAATACCGCGTTGTTCATCAATTTGTACAAATTTTTTTCAAAGCCGTTCAAAGCCGTTCGATACCCGTTCAATACCGTTCGATACTCGTTCAATACCGTTCGATTCGCGTTCAAAACCGTTCAAAGTGATATGGTCTAGCTGAATGATGCGTCAAAGAAGAAGGGAAAGAAGACGCGTGTGAATAAGGAGAGGATGGCCAGTGAATAATTCGAAGAAGGTGAGACTGGTCAGCGTAAATGCAGGTGGAGAACAAAAGCATCTTACTTTTGCAAAGCTATGCACTTCTCGGTTTCAAGATAAGAGTTTAGATGCGAGAGCCTGGAGACGCAGCGGGACCAGTTGCACTTCAATCGTAATAGTGAACAGGCATTAAAATATAATGGGAGTTTATAGAGTTACCCCGGAGGAAGACTCCATACAACGTTTGAACATTCCTGAGGTATGTACATAGCAATGTTTCACACGATTTTTTTTTTCATTTTTTCGTTTTAGTTTATGTTTGTGTTTTTTTTTTTAAGTGTTGCCACGATATATCATGGTGTCTATGTTCTAGGATTTGCAAGGTGCATTCGGCCATGATGATGACACCGGTGGTGACACCACCGATGATGGTGATGATGTCACCGAAGATGTCGATGATGACACCGGCGACGACGATGATGACGATGATGACACCGGCGACGACGATGATGATGATGATGATGACAATTATGACGATGGTTATGGTGATGTGTTCGCCGTAAGTGATGCTGTGATAGGATATTGTGTGGAATGTATAAATATTACATTGGGTTAACGCGTTTTTAGAACCTGCCACCGCTACCACCGCTACCACCACCGCCCCAGATGGACTGGGAAATGCTCCCAGCGCTGGCTGATACTATTAGTAATGTCGTCCGCGCTATCGTTGCCAGAAGGGGGCGATTTATATAGATTTATATTTTCTATTTTTTCTCTTATTTTCTTTTATTCTTATATTTTTTTTTATTTTTTTTTTTTTATTGTTATATATTTTTTCTTTCATTTTGTATTTTTTCATTATTCTATATTAATATTATTATTATTTTATTTACTTTTTATTATTACTATTTTATTTACTTTTTATTATTATTATTTTATTATTATTTTATTTACTTTTTATTTACTTTTTATTTACTTTTTTATTATCATTTTTTTGTAACAATATATATATATTTTTAAACGTATATTCTGTCTGGATTTTATTCACCCGTCCTCCTC
>CAUIJW010000210.1:22500-32500 GCA_960531205.1 Andrena bicolor | reverse complement strand
TCATTAACAAGGCTCAAAGAGCAAAAAGCAAAAAGCTTGAAAACGTAACTATGCACAAACAAAACTATATATATGCGATGCATTTATATAAACAGATACCAAAAACTAAATGCGAAAGCATTTACGAACAGATACCAAAAACTAAATGCGTAAGCATTTACGAACAGATACCAAAAACTAAATGCGTAAGCATTTACGAACAGATACCAAAAACTAAATGCGAAAGCATTTACGAACAGATACCAAAAACTAAATGCGAAAGCATTTACGAACAGATACCAAAAGCTAAATGCGAACGCATTTAGCACCGCCGTGGCACGGCTTACGTGCGGAGGTCGCCGCAGACGGAGAACCTGGTTTCTCACCGCGACGCTCCCGTCCGCTGCCATCGGTGAAAAAAAGCGCAAAGAGCAAGCGCGCCAGACCGCCAGACACCTGTGGGAGGGGGGGACCCGCTGCGGCCCCTCTTTGTGATGAACGGGACGATAATAATACGAACGCAGTGACGAGTGCGCTCGCGGGAGGTTTCTTCAGAGGCCGTCGTTAACTGGATTGGGAACAACTGGACCCGTCGTTACGACCGCCCTCTGCGGTAACCCGCCGCCTCGTCGATTCGCGTTCACCTCGTATCGGAGGCGCGTGCCGTTATTATACGATACCCTACCCTCCCCCCGTGTCTGTGCGTGTTGTCTGCGCGAGCGTGTAAAGGCTCGTATCGAGAAAGGAGTCACTCGCGACCCAAGACAGGGACGAAAACACACTACAAGCGCCCCGAGTGGTTAAGTAAAGCGCGCGAGAGTATAAAGAGAGAAGCAGGAACGAGCCGCCGTCGAAGCCTAGGCTTCGCGACGTTTCTCCTCTCTTGTCTCCTCGACGACGCTTCTTCCACTCGCATCCCGCTTCCCCTCAGTTTTGGTCGCGTTCTCCGAAAAGTCCTGTGACTGACACACTCTCCTCTGAGAGAGGATCCCGGGTAACCTAGGGCGGCGACTCGCCACCATCCATCGCGTCGACGTGCATCCCGAGTATCGCTCGCTTAATCGTACGCCCCGATAGCCGAAAAAAGGGACCGGCTGTGAAGCTTCGATAGCGAAAGTCCGAAGATTGGACCGATCGAAGCCGGCCGTGCGTCCGCTTTCGAGGGACAGCGACGATAAGAGAGCGTGCAAGTAGAGGATGCTGCCGCGTGCGGTGGCCCCCGCCCCGAGTACACGGTTATTACGGTACGCTCGTACCCAGCCGTGTATCTCGAAGGTTTTTAAATGATATGTACGCTCGGCCCGCCGGACGTGTCGCGGTGTTTCCGCGGTACGCTTCGACGGTGTTTCGCGTCCAGGACACAAATCACATCACTGTGTCGTCTACGCTGGCGACGCCCGGACCTCCTTCGCGCGCTGGTTGGAGGTGCACGGGCCTCGGCTTCATCCGAACCGAGAACAAAGATAATGTCGAACATATTTAATAACACGATTACCCTGAACGGTGGATCACTTGGCTCGTGGGTCGATGAAGAACGCAGCTAATTGCGCGTCAACGTGTGAACTGCAGGACACATGAACATCGACATTTCGAACGCACATTGCGGTCCACGGATACAATTCCTGGACCACGCCTGGCTGAGGGTCGTTATCACATACAAAAGACTGCTTGCGTCGGTTCTGCGTATCATCACATCCTCGCCGTCTCGCGTTTCCGACGATGTAACGCGTTTCGGAGTCGGGTCGGATGATGATATATACACGCCAGATACTCGACGTACGAGCGAAAGTTGGGCCGTTCGTCGGCGTTTGCAACGGCTCGCGTGAGAATCGTGAAGCGGTGAGTACTCTATCCCGTGCGAGAACCAGAAAGAGAGGCGAAATGTCGTGATGAATGATCGCGTTGGGACTCGCGTGCGTGCGTGCTTTCACGGCGTTGTGCGTCGTTGCTTTATAACGACCGCCCGTGTGCTGCACCGCTCCCTGGATCATCACACACAGCGCGACCTCTCTCGGCTCGCACTGGCGTTTTAGAGTTTGCTGCCTTCGCGTCCCGCGCGAGATCTTTTACCGTGCTCCCGACGTCGCCTGAAATGATAAATTTGTCCTGAGAAAGAGAGAGATCAAAGAGCGGGTGAGATACAAGATAGATGGAGAGAAAGAGCGGAGTGCGCGTCATATGTGCGCCGATCTGTGTATCGTTGCGTTCACGCGGCCCCAGGGATTTTAAAAAGAGGGTCGTCGTTGACGACAAGTGAGAGAGAAAAGTCAATCTATACATCGAGGGCACAACACACACTCGTTCTTCGGGACGCCGTGAAGATCCAAAGGGTGGTGTACATGAATAATGGTGGAGGCTCTGTGCGGGATGATAAATTATAGAAAACCACTCGTTAACATGATCGGGTCGATGTATTTCCCCGTCGTTGCGCGTGTGTCCTCGCCTAGCCGCCCTATATTTATTCCCTCCCTATGGCCACGTTCCGTCGACACACAAAGAGTGTTTGTGCCAAACGTCCGATGAGAAGAGTGATTGCTCCACACGTCGTTTAAAACGTTTCTGTACCCCGGAATCCTCGTTGGCGCGGCTGCGCGAATTTGAACTTCGACGAACCAAAAAGGCGCCGATGCCGCGAAAGGTGTGTAAGAAGACTCTTCTTCGTAGAATTGAAGAAGACGAGTCTCCCCGATCGCCCCATGTCTTTGTCGCGTTGTTGGTCGATCGCATACGAGACCGCGTGTCTCACCGGTCGTCCAGTCCACGGAAAAGCTTATTTTTCCACGGTTCCCACTGCTGCGAGAGTTCTCACACTGCTCGAGGCGTGAAGGGATAGCGGAATCTCAAAGCTAATAATAGCGGACGGACGTTAAAGTAAAAACCGGATCGAATCGACGATGCGCGACGAAAAGACACTTTGGCGAGGCGCAAATAGAGGTAGGGGGGACTCTAATTCTCTCTACAAGAGAAGAAGAGAGTTTCAATCATACCTTTTCTCTGGAATCGTGCGATGGCACCTCTGGATGTAGGCCCGTTCGAGGTAAAGTATATCCAAAAGAGGGAGCACGATTATAATACCGGAGGCACGCGCCCGTTTCTCCAAAATATCTTCTCTCTACTTGGCGGTCTCTGCTTTTTTTTCTCTGGTGGGACACAATATATTTATATATAATATAATAACGATTGACGACCTCAGAGTAGGCGAGATTACCCGCTGAATTTAAGCATATTACTAAGCGGAGGAAAAGAAACTAACAAGGATTTCCTTAGTAGCGGCGAGCGAACAGGAATTAGCCCAGCACTGAATCCCGCGGTTCCGCCGCAGGGAATTGTAGTGTTCAGGAGGATCCGTTTATCCCGTGACGTCGCACCGCGTCCAAGTCCATCTTGAATGGGGCCACTTACCCGGAGAGGGTGCCAGGCCCGTAGCGACCGGTACGCGTTTCGGGAGGATCTCTCCATAGAGTCGGGTTGCTTGAGAGTGCAACCCTAAGTGGGTGGTAAACTCCATCTAAGGCTAAATACAACCACGAGACCGATAGCGAACAAGTACCGTGAGGGAAAGTTGAAAAGAACTTTGAAGAGAGAGTTCAAGAGTACGTGAAACCGTTCAGGGGTAAACCTGAGAAACCCAAAAGATCGAATGGGGAGATTCATCGTCGACGAGGCTGGCTCCCGTCGGTGCGCGATACTCCGGGTGGACCTTCGTGGTTCCATTAGCGAGGGTACACCACCGGCGGCGAATGTTCCGGCCACGTAGTCGTGCACTTCTCCCCTAGTAGAACGTCGCGACCCGTTGCGTGTCGGTCTACGGCCCGAGCGGTTGCCTGTTTCGTTGCTCCCAGAGCACGCGACAGACCCTCGGCCGCCCGGCCGGCTGCGCGACGGTACTCTGAGACGGTATCGGGCCGCAACCAATCCATTTTCGAATGTGCGTGCGTCAGGCCCGCCGCAAGCCCGGTCAGTTCTTACCCGGAGGCACGGACCTGGTGCCGTCCCCGGGCCTGGCTAGCTGTTAGCAGGCGGTGTCCTTGGACTGGGCCAAGCTTCGAATTACCGGTCGGCGACGCTACTGCTTTGGGTACTCTCAGGACCCGTCTTGAAACACGGACCAAGGAGTCTAACATGTGCGCGAGTCATTGGGAGAAAGAAACCTAAAGGCGGAATGAAAGTGAAGGTCGACCTTTGCGTCGACCGAGGGAGGATCGGCCGCGTTACGATGCGGCCTCGCACTCCCGGGGCGTCTCGTTCTCATTGCGAGAAGAGGCGCACCTAGAGCGTACACGTTGGGACCCGAAAGATGGTGAACTATGCCTGGTCAGGACGAAGTCAGGGGAAACCCTGATGGAGGTCCGTAGCGATTCTGACGTGCAAATCGATCGTCGGAACTGGGTATAGGGGCGAAAGACTAATCGAACCATCTAGTAGCTGGTTCCCTCCGAAGTTTCCCTCAGGATAGCTGGCACTCGCTCGTTCCTACGTGAACGTGTGCGAGTTTCATCTGGTAAAGCGAATGATTAGAGGCCTTGGGGCCGAAACGACCTCAACCTATTCTCAAACTTTAAATGGGTGAGATCTCTGGCTTGCTTGGATCATGAAGCCACGAGATTATATTGAATCAGAGTGCCAAGTGGGCCAATTTTGGTAAGCAGAACTGGCGCTGTGGGATGAACCAAACGCAGAGTTAAGGCGCCTAAGTCGACGCTTATGGGATACCATGAAAGGCGTTGGTTGCTTAAGACAGCAGGACGGTGGCCATGGAAGTCGGAATCCGCTAAGGAGTGTGTAACAACTCACCTGCCGAAGCAACTAGCCCTGAAAATGGATGGCGCTGAAGCGTCGCGCCTATACTCCGCCGTCAGCGGCAAGTGGGGAGGGACGTGCCACCCGCTCGCGGGTGACCGTCCTCCATGAAGCCCTGACGAGTAGGAGGGTCGCGGCGGTGTGCGCAGAAGGGTCTGGGCGTGAGCCTGCCTGGAGCCACCGTCGGTGCAGATCTTGGTGGTAGTAGCAAATACTCCAGCGAGGCCCTGGAGGACTGACGTGGAGAAGGGTTTCGTGTGAACAGCCGTTGCACACGAGTCAGTCGATCCTAAGCCCTAAGAGAAATCCTATGCAGATGTGGTGTCCTAAAACAGAGTTTTTTTTGAGACACACACCCGTTGGGCGAAAGGGAATCCGGTTCCTATTCCGGAACCCGGTAGCGGAACCGCAAACCATTCGGGCCCTCGTAAGAGTGTTCGTCGGGGTAACCCAAAATGACCTGGAGACGCCGTCGGGAGATCCGGGAAGAGTTTTCTTTTCTGTATAAGCGTTCGAGTTCCCTGGAAACCTCTAGCAGGGAGATAGGGTTTGGAACGCGAAGAGCACCGCAGTTGCGGCGGTGTCCGGATCTTCCCCTCGGACCTTGAAAATCCAGGAGAGGGCCACGTGGAGGTGTCGCGCCGGTTCGTACCCATATCCGCAGCAGGTCTCCAAGGTAAAGAGCCTCTAGTCGATAGATTAATGTAGGTAAGGGAAGTCGGCAAATTGGATCCGTAACTTCGGAATAAGGATTGGCTCTGAGGAGCGGGGCGTGTCGGGCTTGGTTGGGAAACGGGTTTGGTTGACGAGCCGGGCCTGGGTGAGGTGAACGGTCGGGATTTCGGTCTCGCATCCGGGATCCGAGCTCGGTCCCGTGCCATCGCCTCCCGCGGATCTTCCTTGCTGCGAGGCTTCCGTGTCGGTTTCACCGTCGTGGTCGTCCTCTTCGGCCGCCATTCAACGCTCAGCTCAGAACTGGCACGGACTAGGGGAATCCGACTGTCTAATTAAAACAAAGCATTGCGATGGCCCCCGAGGGTGTTGACGCAATGTGATTTCTGCCCAGTGCTCTGAATGTCAACGTGAAGAAATTCAAAAAAGCGCGGGTAAACGGCGGGAGTAACTATGACTCTCTTAAGGTAGCCAAATGCCTCGTCATCTAATTAGTGACGCGCATGAATGGATTAACGAGATTCCCTCTGTCCCTATCTACTGACTTTCCAAGATGGCGCCGAACAGTACTGACGCGTCGCGAGTCGCTCCGTAAAAATCTGTGGAATTTTCGGGAAAAGTCGCTCAGAAAATCTTGTGAAGTGTTCTAATCGATAGTGCTAGTGATACCAAGCAACTGGATATATAAACTGTGGATATCGAACATTGTCTGTGGAAAATATAAACGAAATACCCGTGGCGTGGGTACGCGGCGTCGTTTTGACAGGCGGCCCAGCGTCACTCGCCAATTTCGTCGGCCACAGAAGGTGCACACACGAACTTTCACTCGTGCCTGTTGTGTACATAAATACGAACATATAGTGGGCATTCCCGACTTGTATAAGTGGAAAATAGTGCATATATTAAGCTCAAAAAGCTTGTGTGTACGAAGAGGTTAAAGCGGCCATCTTGGATTGCGGCCTAGCGTCCTTCTCGGTGCCGCCGCCAGCGCGCCCTCTCATTGGCCCGCCGGCAGCCAACCAGCGAAGCCCCCGGGTGCAGCCTGGCCTTCCTATTGGCTCGCTGGCCGCCAACCAGGGGAGCCCTTTGGCTCGACAAGCAGCAGCGTTCCCCCGGGAACTTTCAAACTCCGGAATACGCGGATCTAGAACGCTCGATAATCCACGAAGCCCTGTAGCCTTTTCTAATCATGCTCAACAGTGCGAAGAACGCCATGGCCGTGGAGCACGTGGCCTCGTACACGCATGAGAAGGAAAAAAAGGACAAACGCAAAAGGAAAAACAACGTGTCTGAAACAGAGTCGGATAAAGGGAACACGTCATGCAGCTCGGTCGTAGACGTAGAGTCCAAAGCCCGTAAGAAGAAATCGAGCAAAACAATTAGGTCGGACAAGGCGGACACCCCCTCCACAGCGCTCGAAAGCAGTGACGAGGAACCCTATAGCCAGACAACTTCTATGGGCCCCCCAGCCGCCCCAGCTCCACCGTCCATCCAGGATCTCAAAACCAAATCAGAGCAGATCCAAAGAAGTCTACTCACGTACCTCGTTACGCCGAAAAACCTAACTGATCCGAACGCTGCACAGTTTATAATAGATAAATTCGTGAAGACGCAAGGACTCCTGAATGACGCCCTCATTATAAACAGCCGTCTTGAGGGACAAATTTCAGCCCTCAAATGTGAAAGTGCCGACCAGCGAAAAGTTCTCGAATCCACCGTACGAAGAACAGCAGTCTGCCAACCTACACCCGAACGCCCCATGACCTTCGCAGAACGTGTAGGAGTCAAGTCCAGGACGGCCGCCCGCTCTAATCTCAGGCAAGCCCCACCCAATGTGGTGACCATTGTTCCGCAAGACATAACGGTCTACGATTCGAGCGAGAAAACAAAACAGGCCGTCCTGAAACTAGTCTCAGCCAAGGATGAAAAACTACATGTCAGAAGCGTTCGCAAAATCCAAGGGAATGGGATTCTCGTAGAAACCGCTGAACACACGGACATATCCGCCCTACTCAGAAACGATAAGCTCAAGGCCGCCGGACTCATCACAGGAGCCCCAGCCAAAAAGAACCCACGTATAATCATATACGATGTTCCCAGAACAGAGGATGACAACTCCACACTCGCAGACATCATCGACCAGAACCTAAACGACAGCGACAAGCTAAGATTTCGCCAACAGTTAAAAATTGCCTTTAAGTCCGGAAGTAAATCCCGCGATACCTGTAACTGGATTTTAGACGTCTCTAAAGAGGCCAGAGACATTCTCATAAAAAAAGAACGTATATATGTTGGCTGGAGTTGTTGTAAAGTACATGATTACGTTGCCGCGACTAGATGCTATAAGTGCCAAGCTTTCGGGCATACTACCAAATACTGCAAGGCAGATAAAGACATCTGCGGCCACTGTGCATGTCCAGGACATATCTTCAAAAACTGCCCGACTAAGTCAAATGCAGTGGTTTGCGCCAACTGTAAAAAATCCGGCAAACAGTCAGACCACAGCGTAACGAGCAAAGAATGCCCGGCCTACATCTCTGCCCTAAACATCATTTTATCTCGAACGGATTATGGTTTATAGGCCCTCAAATTTGCAATGGCCGGAACTAAAAATAGCACAATTAAACATGAGGAGAAGTCAAGCAGTGTCCCTGGAAATCTCAGAAGAGATGGACACCAGGCACATAGACGTTCTCCTTATGCAAGAACCCTACAATCCGAAAGGTAAATTCATCGGTCTTGGATCCCGCTCTCTTATCATCTCAGGGTCGGACGCGGGATCCCCAGCATACGCTGGCATCCTCGTCAGGAATCCACACCTTACAGTACTTAAAATAACTCATCTAAGCAACTCACATTGCACATGCATCGAAATAACAGGCCCATTTGGCAAAGTCTACATAGCAAGCATGTACTTTCAATGTTCCCTCAGCATTGAACCATACTTAGCACACCTTAGAAAGATAGTCACTCAACTCCCGCGTCAACGCCTCATAATCGGCGCCGATGTGAACGCGAAGTCACCACTATGGCACTCTCACATATCCGATGACCGTGGCGAGGCACTCGAGGAAGTACTCTCGGAACTTAACCTCACAGTAATTAACGAGCAGGGAAACCCACCAACCTTTCGATCACATAAGGGACACTCGTGGATCGACGTAACACTTGCTACCGAGCAGGCACTTAGCTATGTAAAAAACTGGACGGTAATGGAGGAATGGACTACAAGTGACCATAATGTAATCACTTTCCGCTTTTCCCCACGCCGCAACCCTGACTACATAATGCAAACGCCCAGATTCAACACCAGAAAAGCCGACTGGGAAAAGTTTAAAGAAACATTGATCAGAGAAAGAGAGTCACGCCTCCTGGACCTCCGCTTCGAGACAGTAGAGGATATATCGGCAGCCGCTGCTGCCCTGCAATCGGCAATCATAAGTGCCTGCGAGGTCTCCATGAAGAAGAAAGTACCACACAAAAAATCAGTCCCATGGTGGACGGAATCCCTAACTACCTTGAAACGGGAAACGAACAAAACAAGAAAAGCCTACCAACGCGAAAAGAACCCGGTAAACAAATCCATCAAACAGCGAGCGTACAACAAAAAAAGGAGAGAATACACTACCGAGGTAAACAGATCCAAAAAAACAGACTGGCAGAACCTCGTCAACGAGTCAGGGAATGACAACCCGTGGGGAATAGTATACAAGCTTAGAATGGGAAAAATAACCCCCGACAAGGCGCTCGCCTCGACAACCGAAACACACGACGGCCCTGCCACATGGAACTCCACAGCTCTCGGTCTCCTCAACGCTCTAGTTCCGGACGACACGGAGGACACACACGCCGAGCAACAACTCAGAAGAACGACTCGCGATATTCCACCAGAAACGCAAGATGATCAAGACTTCGATAACGCAGACATCTACAACGCGTTCTCGAACATGAAAAGCGGAAAGGCTCCAGGAATTGACCGTATCGAAGTAGAGGCCCTCAAAGCCTCACTCGGCCTCCTACAAAACCAATTCCTCCAGTTATTCAATAACTGCCTCCGCCTAGGAACCTTCCCTGGCATATGGAAAATCGGATCGATCCGAGCCCTCCTCAAGGGACCGGACAAGGACGAATCACTTGCCAAATCCTACAGACCTATTTGTCTCCTACCAGTATTAGGCAAGGCATTCGAGAAACTACTAATTGAGAGACTTCGACCAACTCTTCAAGGTTCCCACCTGTCATCGGATCGCCAGTACGGCTTTGTAAAAGGGAGATCCACAGAGGACGCGATAATCAAAGTAAGGGAACTCACCGATGAAGCCCATGGGGCATACTACGTAATGGCCATACTATTCGATATTGCTGGCGCGTTCGACAACGTGTGGTGGCCCAGCATACTCCACCGACTAAAGGAAAGACAATGTCCCAGAAACATTTACGATGTTCTCGCCGATTACCTGCGTAACCGCGAGGTACGACTGATCGGTAAACATGGAGAAGTTCAAAAGAATGTGACAAGAGGATGCCCGCAAGGCTCTATAATGGGCCC
>CAUIJW010000210.1:15000-17500 GCA_960531205.1 Andrena bicolor | reverse complement strand
CGCTAAAAACGACCATTGATCCTTGTGTCTCGTTGCATTCCGTACGTATTACCTTAATGGTTCGACCGCGGTCGTCGCGCTGGTTTTCGAGAAAATCGCGAAAAACTCCATTCGCTCCGAAATATTTCAAAGTCCCGCGAGTTTTCAGAGTCTTTCCGCACCATCGTCCGAACACAAATTCGTCCAATCGCTAAAAACGACCATTGATCCTTGTGTCTCGTTGCATTCCGTACGTATTACATTAATGGTTCGACCGCGGTCGTCGCGCTGGTTTTCGAGAACATCACGAAAAACCCCATTCGCTCCGAAATATTTCAAAGTCCCGCGAGTATTCAGAGTCCCTCCGCACCTTCGTCCGAACACAAATTCGTCCAATCGCTAAAAACGACCATTGATCCTTGTGTCTCGTTGCATTCCGTACGTATTACATTAATGGTTCGACCTCGGTCGTCGCGCTGGTTTTCGAGAACATCACGAAAAACCCCATTCGCTCCGAAATATTTCAAAGTCCCGCGAGTTTTCAGAGTCTTTCCGCACCATCGTCCGAACACAAATTCGTCCAATCGCTAAAAACGACCATTGATCCTTGTGTCTCGTTGCATTCCGTACGTATTACATTAATGGTTCGACCGCGGTCGTCGCGCTGGTTTTCGAGAAAATCGCGAAAAACTCCATTCGCTCCGAAATATTTCAAAGTCCCGCGAGTTTTCAGAGTCTTTCCGCACCATCGTCCGAACACAAATTCGTCCAATCGCTAAAAACGACCATTGATCCTTGTGTCTCGTTGCATTCCGTACGTATTACATTAATGGTTCGACCGCGGTCGTCGCGCTGGTTTTCGAGAACATCACGAAAAACCCCATTCGCTCCGAAATATTTCAAAGTCCCGCGAGTTTTCAGAGTCTTTCCGCACCATCGTCCGAACACAAATTCGTCCAATCGCTAAAAACGACCATTGATCCTTGTGTCTCGTTGCATTCCGTACGTATTACATTAATGGTTCGACCGCGGTCGTCGCGCTGGTTTTCGAGAACATCACGAAAAACCCCATTCGCTCCGAAATATTTCAAAGTCCCGCGAGTATTCAGAGTCCCTCCGCACCTTCGTCCGAACACAAATTCGTCCAATCGCTAAAAACGACCATTGATCCTTGTGTCTCGTTGCATTCCGTACGTATTACATTAATGGTTCGACCGCGGTCGTCGCGCTGGTTTTCGAGAACATCACGAAAAACCCCATTCGCTCCGAAATATTTCAAAGTCCCGCGAGTATTCAGAGTCCCTCCGCACCTTCGTCCGAACACAAATTCGTCCAATCGCTAAAAACGACCATTGATCCTTGTGTCTCGTTGCATTCCGTACGTATTACCTTAATGGTTCGACCGCGGTCGTCGCGCTGGTTTTCGAGAAAATCGCGAAAAACTCCATTCGCTCCGAAATATTTCAAAGTCCCGCGAGTTTTCAGAGTCTTTCCGCACCATCGTCCGAACACAAATTCGTCCAATCGCTAAAAACGACCATTGATCCTTGTGTCTCGTTGCATTCCGTACGTATTACATTAATGGTTCGACCGCGGTCGTCGCGCTGGTTTTCGAGAACATCACGAAAAACCCCATTCGCTCCGAAATATTTCAAAGTCCCGCGAGTTTTCAGAGTCCTTCCGCACCATCGTCCGAACACAAATTCGTCCAATCGCTAAAAACGACCATTGATCCTTGTGTCTCGTTGCATTCCGTACGTATTACATTAATGTTTCGACCGCGGTCGTCGCGCTGGTTTTCGAGAACATCACGAAAAACCCCATTCGCTCCGAAATATTTCAAAGTCCCGCGAGTTTTCAGAGTCCTTCCGCACCATCGTCCGAACACAAATTCGTCCAATCGCTAAAAACGACCATTGATCCTTGTGTCTCGTTGCATTCCGTACGTATTACCTTAATGGTTCGACCGCGGTCGTCGCGCTGGTTTTCGAGAAAATCGCGAAAAACTCCATTCGCTCCGAAATATTTCAAAGTCC
Source organism: Andrena bicolor (assembly GCA_960531205.1). Classification (NCBI taxonomy): domain Eukaryota; kingdom Metazoa; phylum Arthropoda; class Insecta; order Hymenoptera; family Andrenidae; genus Andrena; species Andrena bicolor. The sequence continues at coordinate 15,485 of CAUIJW010000210.1, read as the reverse complement.
CGCGAGTTTTCAGAGTCTTTCCGCACCATCGTCCGAACACAAATTCGTCCAATCGCTAAAAACGACCATTGATCCTTGTGTCTCGTTGCATTCCGTACGTATTACCTTAATGGTTCGACCGCGGTCGTCGCGCTGGTTTTCGAGAAAATCGCGAAAAACTCCATTCGCTCCGAAATATTTCAAAGTCCCGCGAGTATTCAGAGTCCCTCCGCACCTTCGTCTGAACACAAATTCGTCCAATCGCTAAAAACGACCATTGATCCATGTGTCTCGTTGCATTCCGTACGTATTACCTTAATGGTTCGACCGCGGTCGTCGCGCTGGTTTTCGAGAAAATCGCGAAAAACTCCATTCGCTCCGAAATATTTCAAAGTCCCGCGAGTATTCAGAGTCCCTCCGCACCTTCGTCTGAACACAAATTCGTCCAATCGCTAAAAACGACCATTGATCCATGTGTCTCGTTGCATTCCGTACGTATTACCTTA
>CAUIJW010000210.1:0-2500 GCA_960531205.1 Andrena bicolor | reverse complement strand
TCCGTACGTATTACATTAATGGTTCGACCGCGGTCGTCGCGCTGGTTTTCGAGAACATCACGAAAAACCCCATTCGCTCCGAAATATTTCAAAGTCCCGCGAGTATTCAGAGTCCCTCCGCACCTTCGTCCGAACACAAATTCGTCCAATCGCTAAAAACGACCATTGATCCTTGTGTCTCGTTGCATTCCGTACGTATTACCTTAATGGTTCGACCGCGGTCGTCGCGCTGGTTTTCGAGAAAATCGCGAAAAACTCCATTCGCTCCGAAATATTTCAAAGTCCCGCGAGTTTTCAGAGTCTTTCCGCACCATCGTCCGAACACAAATTCGTCCAATCGCTAAAAACGACCATTGATCCTTGTGTCTCGTTGCATTCCGTACGTATTACATTAATGGTTCGACCGCGGTCGTCGCGCTGGTTTTCGAGAACATCACGAAAAACCCCATTCGCTCCGAAATATTTCAAAGTCCCGCGAGTATTCAGAGTCCCTCCGCACCTTCGTCCGAACACAAATTCGTCCAATCGCTAAAAACGACCATTGATCCTTGTGTCTCGTTGCATTCCGTACGTATTACATTAATGGTTCGACCTCGGTCGTCGCGCTGGTTTTCGAGAACATCACGAAAAACCCCCATTCGCTCCGAAATATTTCAAAGTCCCGCGAGTTTTCAGAGTCTTTCCGCACCATCGTCCGAACACAAATTCGTCCAATCGCTAAAAACGACCATTGATCCTTGTGTCTCGTTGCATTCCGTACGTATTACATTAATGGTTCGACCGCGGTCGTCGCGCTGGTTTTCGAGAAAATCGCGAAAAACTCCATTCGCTCCGAAATATTTCAAAGTCCCGCGAGTTTTCAGAGTCTTTCCGCACCATCGTCCGAACACAAATTCGTCCAATCGCTAAAAACGACCATTGATCCTTGTGTCTCGTTGCATTCCGTACGTATTACATTAATGGTTCGACCGCGGTCGTCGCGCTGGTTTTCGAGAACATCACGAAAAACCCCATTCGCTCCGAAATATTTCAAAGTCCCGCGAGTTTTCAGAGTCTTTCCGCACCATCGTCCGAACACAAATTCGTCCAATCGCTAAAAACGACCATTGATCCTTGTGTCTCGTTGCATTCCGTACGTATTACATTAATGGTTCGACCGCGGTCGTCGCGCTGGTTTTCGAGAACATCACGAAAAACCCCATTCGCTCCGAAATATTTCAAAGTCCCGCGAGTATTCAGAGTCCCTCCGCACCTTCGTCCGAACACAAATTCGTCCAATCGCTAAAAACGACCATTGATCCTTGTGTCTCGTTGCATTCCGTACGTATTACATTAATGGTTCGACCGCGGTCGTCGCGCTGGTTTTCGAGAACATCACGAAAAACCCCATTCGCTCCGAAATATTTCAAAGTCCCGCGAGTATTCAGAGTCCCTCCGCACCTTCGTCCGAACACAAATTCGTCCAATCGCTAAAACGACCATTGATCCTTGTGTCTCGTTGCATTCCGTACGTATTACCTTAATGGTTCGACCGCGGTCGTCGCGCTGGTTTTCGAGAAAATCGCGAAAAACTCCATTCGCTCCGAAATATTTCAAAGTCCCGCGAGTTTTCAGAGTCTTTCCGCACCATCGTCCGAACACAAATTCGTCCAATCGCTAAAAACGACCATTGATCCTTGTGTCTCGTTGCATTCCGTACGTATTACATTAATGGTTCGACCGCGGTCGTCGCGCTGGTTTTCGAGAACATCACGAAAACCCCATTCGCTCCGAAATATTTCAAAGTCCCGCGAGTTTTCAGAGTCCTTCCGCACCATCGTCCGAACACAAATTCGTCCAATCGCTAAAAACGACCATTGATCCTTGTGTCTCGTTGCATTCCGTACGTATTACATTAATGTTTCGACGCGGTCGTCGCGCTGGTTTTCGAGAACATCACGAAAAACCCCATTTCGCTCCGAAATATTTCAAAGTCCCGCGAGTTTTCAGAGTCCTTCCGCACCATCGTCCGAACACAAATTCGTCCAATCGCTAAAAACGACCATTGATCCTTGTGTCTCGTTGCATTCCGTACGTATTACCTTAATGGTTCGACCGCGGTCGTCGCGCTGGTTTTCGAGAAAATCGCGAAAAACTCCATTCGCTCCGAAATATTTCAAAGTCCCGCGAGTTTTCAGAGTCTTTCCGCACCATCGTCCGAACACAAATTCGTCCAATCGCTAAAAACGACCATTGATCCTTGTGTCTCGTTGCATTCCGTACGTATTACCTTAATGGTTCGACCGCGGTCGTCGCGCTGGTTTTCGAGAAAATCGCGAAAAACTCCATTCGCTCCGAAATATTTCAAAGTCCCGCGAGTATTCAGAGTCCCTCCGCACCTTCGTCTGAACACAAATTCGTCCAATCGCTAAAAACGACCATTGATCCATGTGTCTCGTTGCATTCCGTACGTATTACCTTAATGGTTCGACCGCGGTCGTCGCGCTGGTTTTCGAGAAAA
>CAUIJW010000209.1:12500-15000 GCA_960531205.1 Andrena bicolor | reverse complement strand
ATGGATCAATGGTCGTTTTTAGCGATTGGACGAATTTGTGTTCAGACGAAGGTGCGGAGGGACTCTGAATACTCGCGGGACTTTGAAATATTTCGGAGCGAATGGAGTTTTTCGCGATTTTCTCGAAAACCAGCGCGACGACCGCGGTCGAACCATTAAGGTAATACGTACGGAATGCAACGAGACACATGGATCAATGGTCGTTTTTAGCGATTGGACGAATTTGTGTTCAGACGAAGGTGCGGAGGGACTCTGAATACTCGCGGGACTTTGAAATATTTCGGAGCGAATGGAGTTTTTCGCGATTTTCTCGAAAACCAGCGCGACGACCGCGGTCGAACCATTAAGGTAATACGTACGGAATGCAACGAGACACAAGGATCAATGGTCGTTTTTAGCGATTGGACGAATTTGTGTTCGGACGATGGTGCGGAAAGACTCTGAAAACTCGCGGGACTTTGAAATATTTCGGAGCGAATGGAGTTTTTCGCGATTTTCTCGAAAACCAGCGCGACGACCGCGGTCGAACCATTAAGGTAATACGTACGGAATGCAACGAGACACAAGGATCAATGGTCGTTTTTAGCGATTGGACGAATTTGTGTTCGGACGATGGTGCGGAAGGACTCTGAAAACTCGCGGGACTTTGAAATATTTCGGAGCGAATGGGGTTTTTCGTGATGTTCTCGAAAACCAGCGCGACGACCGCGGTCGAAACATTAATGTAATACGTACGGAATGCAACGAGACACAAGGATCAATGGTCGTTTTTAGCGATTGGACGAATTTGTGTTCGGACGATGGTGCGGAAGGACTCTGAAAACTCGCGGGACTTTGAAATATTTCGGAGCGAATGGGGTTTTTCGTGATGTTCTCGAAAACCAGCGCGACGACCGCGGTCGAAACATTAATGTAATACGTACGGAATGCAACGAGACACAAGGATCAATGGTCGTTTTTAGCGATTGGACGAATTTGTGTTCGGACGATGGTGCGGAAGGACTCTGAAAACTCGCGGGACTTTGAAATATTTCGGAGCGAATGGGGTTTTTCGTGATGTTCTCGAAAACCAGCGCGACGACCGCGGTCGAACCATTAATGTAATACGTACGGAATGCAACGAGACACAAGGATCAATGGTCGTTTTTAGCGATTGGACGAATTTGTGTTCGGACGATGGTGCGGAAAGACTCTGAAAACTCGCGGGACTTTGAAATATTTCGGAGCGAATGGAGTTTTTCGCGATTTTCTCGAAAACCAGCGCGACGACCGCGGTCGAACCATTAAGGTAATACGTACGGAATGCAACGAGACACAAGGATCAATGGTCGTTTTTAGCGATTGGACGAATTTGTGTTCGGACGAAGGTGCGGAGGGACTCTGAATACTCGCGGGACTTTGAAATATTTCGGAGCGAATGGGGTTTTTCGTGATGTTCTCGAAAACCAGCGCGACGACCGCGGTCGAACCATTAATGTAATACGTACGGAATGCAACGAGACACAAGGATCAATGGTCGTTTTTAGCGATTGGACGAATTTGTGTTCGGACGAAGGTGCGGAGGGACTCTGAATACTCGCGGGACTTTGAAATATTTCGGAGCGAATGGGGTTTTTCGTGATGTTCTCGAAAACCAGCGCGACGACCGCGGTCGAACCATTAATGTAATACGTACGGAATGCAACGAGACACAAGGATCAATGGTCGTTTTTAGCGATTGGACGAATTTGTGTTCGGACGATGGTGCGGAAAGACTCTGAAAACTCGCGGGACTTTGAAATATTTCGGAGCGAATGGGGTTTTTCGTGATGTTCTCGAAAACCAGCGCGACGACCGCGGTCGAACCATTAATGTAATACGTACGGAATGCAACGAGACACAAGGATCAATGGTCGTTTTTAGCGATTGGACGAATTTGTGTTCGGACGATGGTGCGGAAAGACTCTGAAAACTCGCGGGACTTTGAAATATTTCGGAGCGAATGGAGTTTTTCGCGATTTTCTCGAAAACCAGCGCGACGACCGCGGTCGAACCATTAATGTAATACGTACGGAATGCAACGAGACACAAGGATCAATGGTCGTTTTTAGCGATTGGACGAATTTGTGTTCGGACGATGGTGCGGAAAGACTCTGAAAACTCGCGGGACTTTGAAATATTTCGGAGCGAATGGGGTTTTTCGTGATGTTCTCGAAAACCAGCGCGACGACCGAGGTCGAACCATTAATGTAATACGTACGGAATGCAACGAGACACAAGGATCAATGGTCGTTTTTAGCGATTGGACGAATTTGTGTTCGGACGAAGGTGCGGAGGGACTCTGAATACTCGCGGGACTTTGAAATATTTCGGAGCGAATGGGGTTTTTCGTGATGTTCTCGAAAACCAGCGCGACGACCGCGGTCGAACCATTAATGTAATACGTACGGAATGCAACGAGACACAAGGATCAATGGTCGTTTTTAGCGATTGGACGAATTTGTGTTCGGACGATGGTGCG
>CAUIJW010000209.1:5000-7500 GCA_960531205.1 Andrena bicolor | reverse complement strand
TGGAGTATTTCCTTAACTTGTTGTCTCAGCTCATTGTCTAAAAGCTTTAGAACGCAATCGGCGGGCGGACAGATAAGCATTCCGTAAATAAATCTTGGTAGCACGTAATTTATTAATAAGTCAATTTTCTGCTGCGGTTTTAATGCAAGTTGTCTTAATCGCTTGACTATTGCTATTACATCTGGAACTATTATACCTTGATGCAGGCCTTTCCATGGTCCCATCTTCGATCCTAGGTATTTAAACACGTCTGAGGGATCGACATTGGGTATTAAGTCGTTGTCATAGGCCATGAGCTTCGCATCCTTAAGGATCCACGTGTCTCTTTTGGCAACTATTTGAAACGCTTGACATTTCTTTGTTGACAATTTCATCCCTAGATCATTTAAAAAGTTCATAACTATATCTAATTGCTCCTGGGCTTCTTTTTGATCCTTAGCCAGGAGCCCAATATCATCAGCGAAGGCTAGGATGGTAATCGGCAGTTCGTCACTAATATTTATACCATCCGTTCTCTCCTCTACTAGTTCCAGAAGGCGTTCCATGCATAGATTAAATAATAAAGGGGACAGGGGATCACCCTGCTTTACGCCTCTTAACAGTTTTATAGTGACTGTCGCTTTATTAGCAGCCTTCACCGTAGTGGTGCATTCGGAATACATATTAAGAATTAATTGTATTATGTGTTCAGGTATACCCTTCCTTCTGAGGCTAGGACCTATGGCTGAGTGCGGGAGGGTGTCGAACGCCTTGCTTATATCCAAAATGGTGAAAACACCTCCTCCGTACCTTTTGCTGGCTTTAATGGCTTCATTCAAAAGCATGGTGTTATATTTACAGCCATTTTCGGAAGTGAAACCTTTCTGCCTAAGATTCTGTTTTATGACACTCCGTAACCGGCCATCCCATATAGAGGAGAATATGCGACTTAAAACAGAACCGATCGTTATGGGTCGCCAGTTCTCAACTTTATCCAAATCGTGGCCTACCTTCGGAATTAAGGTAGTGCGGTTATTGCGCCAGGCTGATGGGAAATAATTAGTCACACATAGAATATTGTACAACATAGCAAGGACTGCTGGCAGACCAGGTATCTGTAAGTGTCTTTTCTGAATATTGTCAGGCCCTCCTGCCGTCTTATTGCTCAATTTTTTGATCCTTTTAATGACTTCCTCAGCTGATATAGGATATAAAATCTCCTGAGTTTGTAGAGACTGCGGGGCGTTAGTGTCTGCTGGGATATCCGGTCCCACTGTTTCCCATAGTTGAGAATATAGGCCTCTGATGTCATTCGCAGTTGGAGGAATTCTTGGTGGATCTATGAATGATTGATCCCCTTTAACAATTATGTCAGCCAACTTTTTAGGGCATTCATTATATAATTCCTGACACCTAGCATAATGAAATCTTTTGCGCCTGTTAGTGTTAGCTGTCCTATTATTATTGGCATTACCGCGGTTATTTACATGGTTTCTTCTGTTATTATTTGCACCATTATTTCTGTTGTTTACGTTCCTTATGTTTCTTCTTTTCCTCCTGATATTATCACATGTTTCGTCGTCGCTTCCTAGCAGAAAAACTACTAGTTTATCTGTGACGAAGGAGTCGATTTCTTTTCTCAATGTTTCCGCGTCATTTTTATTAGCCAACCAAATATTACGTAATAAGTTAAAGATTTCGTTGACAGCCTCAGGCATATTATTAATTTCTTCTATAGCATTTACCATAGCGTCTAACCATTCTATGTTTTCGGCAGAACTATCTGCAGTAGCATCTGCGACCTCGTTAATTGCTGCAACTGGCGCTTCCGTAGGGATACTAGGAACGGTGTCATCCCCTTCGCCGAGGGCATTTTGAAGGTCCTCTTCCAAAGAGCCACTTATATTGATCACTTCCGTGCACGATCTGATATTTGAAGCGTTAGTGGCTGTGTTATCTACTTGGCTCCGTTGCTTCTTTCGCAAGTCACATCTCTTGTCGCGAATTTGTTTTAAAGATTTATTTGGGATGTGCTTGCGTATTTCGACGTTAGGGTATTGGCGGTCATGGTACCTTTCTTCCAGTGATATTAACAAACTAGTTTCCTCCACAGTCCAACAGCCTCTGTTAGCCCTGCCATCAGACGTTGAAGGCTCCATAGGGCCTTCGTGCGCTAGTGTTCTTTTCATGTTACGCAAGGTAGGGTGTGCGTGTAGCTCATGCATCGATCTGCCTCTAGCACTAGCGAAACTCATATCACAAACTTCGCACCCGAATGGCATTGGGGCAGGAGCCGTTTGTCCCTTGCATTTGCCAAAATGACAGTACCAGCCATGGAGCTTTTTAAACTTTTTACTGCAATCCCGACACTCCCACAAGGTTTTATATGGCAAATGATGTTTTTTCAGATGGGCAGCCAAATCACTAATTGTATCAAAAAATATATGCTGGTTCTTCTTTAGGCAAACGGAGCAAGATGTGCCGCCATCTTCCAATGGTACCCTTATCGTCAAATCCGTTG
>CAUIJW010000208.1:30000-32500 GCA_960531205.1 Andrena bicolor | reverse complement strand
TTTTTACTTTAACGTCCGTCCGCTATTATTAGCTTTGAGATTCCGCTATCCCTTCACGCCTCGAGCAGTGTGAGAACTCTCGCAGCAGTGGGAACCGTGGAAAAATAAGCTTTTCCGTGGACTGGACGACCGGTGAGACACGCGGTCTCGTATGCGATCGACCAACAACGCGACAAAGACATGGGGCGATCGGGGAGACTCGTCTTCTTCAATTCTACGAAGAAGAGTCTTCTTACACACCTTTCGCGGCATCGGCGCCTTTTTGGTTCGTCGAAGTTCAAATTCGCGCAGCCGCGCCAACGAGGATTCCGGGGTACAGAAACGTTTTAAACGACGTGTGGAGCAATCACTCTTCTCATCGGACGTTTGGCACAAACACTCTTTGTGTGTCGACGGAACGTGGCCATAGGGAGGGAATAAATATAGGGCGGCTAGGCGAGGACACACGCGCAACGACGGGGAAATACATCGACCCGATCATGTTAACGAGTGGTTTTCTATAATTTATCATCCCGCACAGAGCCTCCACCATTATTCATGTACACCACCCTTTGGATCTTCACGGCGTCCCGAAGAACGAGTGTGTGTTGTGCCCTCGATGTATAGATTGACTTTTCTCTCTCACTTGTCGTCAACGACGACCCTCTTTTTAAAATCCCTGGGGCCGCGTGAACGCAACGATACACAGATCGGCGCACATATGACGCGCACTCCGCTCTTTCTCTCCATCTATCTTGTATCTCACCCGCTCTTTGATCTCTCTCTTTCTCAGGACAAATTTATCATTTCAGGCGACGTCGGGAGCACGGTAAAAGATCTCGCGCGGGACGCGAAGGCAGCAAACTCTAAAACGCCAGTGCGAGCCGAGAGAGGTCGCGCTGTGTGTGATGATCCAGGGAGCGGTGCAGCACACGGGCGGTCGTTATAAAGCAACGACGCACAACGCCGTGAAAGCACGCACGCACGCGAGTCCCAACGCGATCATTCATCACGACATTTCGCCTCTCTTTCTGGTTCTCGCACGGGATAGAGTACTCACCGCTTCACGATTCTCACGCGAGCCGTTGCAAACGCCGACGAACGGCCCAACTTTCGCTCGTACGTCGAGTATCTGGCGTGTATATATCATCATCCGACCCGACTCCGAAACGCGTTACATCGTCGGAAACGCGAGACGGCGAGGATGTGATGATACGCAGAACCGACGCAAGCAGTCTTTTGTATGTGATAACGACCCTCAGCCAGGCGTGGTCCAGGAATTGTATCCGTGGACCGCAATGTGCGTTCGAAATGTCGATGTTCATGTGTCCTGCAGTTCACACGTTGACGCGCAATTAGCTGCGTTCTTCATCGACCCACGAGCCAAGTGATCCACCGTTCAGGGTAATCGTGTTATTAAATATGTTCGACATTATCTTTGTTCTCGGTTCGGATGAAGCCGAGGCCCGTGCACCTCCAACCAGCGCGCGAAGGAGGTCCGGGCGTCGCCAGCGTAGACGACACAGTGATGTGATTTGTGTCCTGGACGCGAAACACCGTCGAAGCGTACCGCGGAAACACCGCGACACGTCCGGCGGGCCGAGCGTACATATCATTTAAAAACCTTCGAGATACACGGCTGGGTACGAGCGTACCGTAATAACCGTGTACTCGGGGCGGGGGCCACCGCACGCGGCAGCATCCTCTACTTGCACGCTCTCTTATCGTCGCTGTCCCTCGAAAGCGGACGCACGGCCGGCTTCGATCGGTCCAATCTTCGGACTTTCGCTATCGAAGCTTCACAGCCGGTCCCTTTTTTCGGCTATCGGGGCGTACGATTAAGCGAGCGATACTCGGGATGCACGTCGACGCGATGGATGGTGGCGAGTCGCCGCCCTAGGTTACCCGGGATCCTCTCTCAGAGGAGAGTGTGTCAGTCACAGGACTTTTCGGAGAACGCGACCAAAACTGAGGGGAAGCGGGATGCGAGTGGAAGAAGCGTCGTCGAGGAGACAAGAGAGGAGAAACGTCGCGAAGCCTAGGCTTCGACGGCGGCTCGTTCCTGCTTCTCTCTTTATACTCTCGCGCGCTTTACTTAACCACTCGGGGCGCTTGTAGTGTGTTTTCGTCCCTGTCTTGGGTCGCGAGTGACTCCTTTCTCGATACGAGCCTTTACACGCTCGCGCAGACAACACGCACAGACACGGGGGGAGGGTAGGGTATCGTATAATAACGGCACGCGCCTCCGATACGAGGTGAACGCGAATCGACGAGGCGGCGGGTTACCGCAGAGGGCGGTCGTAACGACGGGTCCAGTTGTTCCCAATCCAGTTAACGACGGCCTCTGAAGAAACCTCCCGCGAGCGCACTCGTCACTGCGTTCGTATTATTATCGTCCCGTTCATCACAAAGAGGGGCCGCAGCGGGTCCCCCCCTCCCACAGGTGTCTGGCGGTCTGGCGCGCTTGCTCTTTGCGCTTTTTTTCACCGATGGCAGCGGACGGGAGCGTCGCGGTGAGAAA
>CAUIJW010000208.1:22500-27500 GCA_960531205.1 Andrena bicolor | reverse complement strand
ACTTCTTCTAGACACCACATATATAACCTAGGATTTTCCACGGACTAACTCCCATCGGATATGATATGTGTGCCTTTCGCTCCACTCTAACTTTATTATACTTCGAGACATCATATCGATTCGATTTTTCCACTGACTAATAAATCAATCGGATATGTGCCTTTTTATTGTATACGTTCACAGAAAGATCTCAGATCACAGACAAAATTCATTATATTTCCTTTATAAATAAGGATGGCATCGGATGCTCGATAAAGCGCGTATCACGCGTGCCGCTGCATCCATCGGGAAGCACGGAGTACACGCACGCTAGCATCAACCGTAGAAGCACGGACCACTACACGCTGGACAAATCGACAAAGCGCGTAACATTCACGCTGGTCATGTACGTAATAGCGCGGACAAGTGCATGCTGAGCAAACGGGATAGCGCGAATCGTGCCATGCTGGTCAAAACGAGTTGGCACGTAATGTGCGCGCTAGGCATATCGAGATCTGACACCTCTTGGGTTTGTATCTACTTTCTCCCTCTTTCAAAGTTCGAACTTTTAGTTCGATACTTTATATGTACCCGACGCTAGCCTTCCTTAGCGTTTTGTTAAGTTTAAATCGTCCATCTGCGTGGATAAAGAGTTGATTGCATTAGGTAGTACAAGCATACACAGAATTGCATATGTGTCACCAACGTCACTTATGGACGCTCACCACATAAGGGCCATTCGGTCTTAGACACCGACCCGTGGTAATGCTGTGTGGAGAAATCCGAAAACGCAACACGGCAAGAACAGTCGAGACAGAATCTCGAGGAGCGGTGACTACTTCTCAACCGAGGTCATAGAATAGCCACGCGCCCAACGCTGCTCCGACCGAGACGCTCGGACCGTCGCTCTCCCTTATAGATACCGAACGGCCGGCCGGAACGCCGGCGCCGCCGTACCTTACGCACGGGCGCTTATGGGCGTAAACCGCCGCTACAACAGACCGTCCGCCCGGCACGCTGGGACTTAGCCGCGGAGAGCGTCGGATACAAGAGTAAAACGACTAAACGAATTATGATAAACAATCGCCGCGAACATTACCACGATAAATACCCGGTCCCAAACGACATTCAAAAAATAATTTCTCGGCACTTTGAAATATTTCGGAGCTAATGGAGTTTTTCGCGATTTTCTCGAAAACCAGCGCGACGACCGCGGTCGAACCATTAAGGTAATACGTACGGAATGCAACGAGACACATGGATCAATGGTCGTTTTTAGCGATTGGACGAATTTGTGTTCAGACGAAGGTGCGGAGGGACTCTGAATACTCGCGGGACTTTGAAATATTTCGGAGCGAATGGAGTTTTTCGCGATTTTCTCGAAAACCAGCGCGACGACCGCGGTCGAACCATTAAGGTAATACGTACGGAATGCAACGAGACACATGGATCAATGGTCGTTTTTAGCGATTGGACGAATTTGTGTTCAGACGAAGGTGCGGAGGGACTCTGAATACTCGCGGGACTTTGAAATATTTCGGAGCGAATGGAGTTTTTCGCGATTTTCTCGAAAACCAGCGCGACGACCGCGGTCGAACCATTAAGGTAATACGTACGGAATGCAACGAGACACAAGGATCAATGGTCGTTTTTAGCGATTGGACGAATTTGTGTTCGGACGATGGTGCGGAAAGACTCTGAAAACTCGCGGGACTTTGAAATATTTCGGAGCGAATGGAGTTTTTCGCGATTTTCTCGAAAACCAGCGCGACGACCGCGGTCGAACCATTAAGGTAATACGTACGGAATGCAACGAGACACAAGGATCAATGGTCGTTTTTAGCGATTGGACGAATTTGTGTTCGGACGATGGTGCGGAAGGACTCTGAAAACTCGCGGGACTTTGAAATATTTCGGAGCGAATGGGGTTTTTCGTGATGTTCTCGAAAACCAGCGCGACGACCGCGGTCGAAACATTAATGTAATACGTACGGAATGCAACGAGACACAAGGATCAATGGTCGTTTTTAGCGATTGGACGAATTTGTGTTCGGACGATGGTGCGGAAGGACTCTGAAAACTCGCGGGACTTTGAAATATTTCGGAGCGAATGGGGTTTTTCGTGATGTTCTCGAAAACCAGCGCGACGACCGCGGTCGAACCATTAATGTAATACGTACGGAATGCAACGAGACACAAGGATCAATGGTCGTTTTTAGCGATTGGACGAATTTGTGTTCGGACGATGGTGCGGAAAGACTCTGAAAACTCGCGGGACTTTGAAATATTTCGGAGCGAATGGAGTTTTTCGCGATTTTCTCGAAAACCAGCGCGACGACCGCGGTCGAACCATTAAGGTAATACGTACGGAATGCAACGAGACACAAGGATCAATGGTCGTTTTTAGCGATTGGACGAATTTGTGTTCGGACGAAGGTGCGGAGGGACTCTGAATACTCGCGGGACTTTGAAATATTTCGGAGCGAATGGGGTTTTTCGTGATGTTCTCGAAAACCAGCGCGACGACCGCGGTCGAACCATTAATGTAATACGTACGGAATGCAACGAGACACAAGGATCAATGGTCGTTTTTAGCGATTGGACGAATTTGTGTTCGGACGAAGGTGCGGAGGGACTCTGAATACTCGCGGGACTTTGAAATATTTCGGAGCGAATGGGGTTTTTCGTGATGTTCTCGAAAACCAGCGCGACGACCGCGGTCGAACCATTAATGTAATACGTACGGAATGCAACGAGACACAAGGATCAATGGTCGTTTTTAGCGATTGGACGAATTTGTGTTCGGACGATGGTGCGGAAAGACTCTGAAAACTCGCGGGACTTTGAAATATTTCGGAGCGAATGGGGTTTTTCGTGATGTTCTCGAAAACCAGCGCGACGACCGCGGTCGAACCATTAATGTAATACGTACGGAATGCAACGAGACACAAGGATCAATGGTCGTTTTTAGCGATTGGACGAATTTGTGTTCGGACGATGGTGCGGAAAGACTCTGAAAACTCGCGGGACTTTGAAATATTTCGGAGCGAATGGAGTTTTTCGCGATTTTCTCGAAAACCAGCGCGACGACCGCGGTCGAACCATTAATGTAATACGTACGGAATGCAACGAGACACAAGGATCAATGGTCGTTTTTAGCGATTGGACGAATTTGTGTTCGGACGATGGTGCGGAAAGACTCTGAAAACTCGCGGGACTTTGAAATATTTCGGAGCGAATGGGGTTTTTCGTGATGTTCTCGAAAACCAGCGCGACGACCGAGGTCGAACCATTAATGTAATACGTACGGAATGCAACGAGACACAAGGATCAATGGTCGTTTTTAGCGATTGGACGAATTTGTGTTCGGACGAAGGTGCGGAGGGACTCTGAATACTCGCGGGACTTTGAAATATTTCGGAGCGAATGGGGTTTTTCGTGATGTTCTCGAAAACCAGCGCGACGACCGCGGTCGAACCATTAATGTAATACGTACGGAATGCAACGAGACACAAGGATCAATGGTCGTTTTTAGCGATTGGACGAATTTGTGTTCGGACGATGGTGCGGAAAGACTCTGAAAACTCGCGGGACTTTGAAATATTTCGGAGCGAATGGAGTTTTTCGCGATTTTCTCGAAAACCAGCGCGACGACCGCGGTCGAACCATTAAGGTAATACGTACGGAATGCAACGAGACACAAGGATCAATGGTCGTTTTTAGCGATTGGACGAATTTGTGTTCGGACGAAGGTGCGGAGGGACTCTGAATACTCGCGGGACTTTGAAATATTTCGGAGCGAATGGGGTTTTTCGTGATGTTCTCGAAAACCAGCGCGACGACCGCGGTCGAACCATTAATGTAATACGTACGGAATGCAACGAGACACAAGGATCAATGGTCGTTTTTAGCGATTGGACGAATTTGTGTTCGGACGAAGGTGCGGAGGGACTCTGAATACTCGCGGGACTTTGAAATATTTCGGAGCGAATGGGGTTTTTCGTGATGTTCTCGAAAACCAGCGCGACGACCGCGGTCGAACCATTAATGTAATACGTACGGAATGCAACGAGACACAAGGATCAATGGTCGTTTTTAGCGATTGGACGAATTTGTGTTCGGACGATGGTGCGGAAAGACTCTGAAAACTCGCGGGACTTTGAAATATTTCGGAGCGAATGGGGTTTTTCGTGATGTTCTCGAAAACCAGCGCGACGACCGCGGTCGAACCATTAATGTAATACGTACGGAATGCAACGAGACACAAGGATCAATGGTCGTTTTTAGCGATTGGACGAATTTGTGTTCGGACGATGGTGCGGAAAGACTCTGAAAACTCGCGGGACTTTGAAATATTTCGGAGCGAATGGGGTTTTTCGTGATGTTCTCGAAACCCAGCGCGACGACCGCGGTCGAACCATTAATGTAATACGTACGGAATGCAACGAGACACAAGGATCAATGGTCGTTTTTAGCGATTGGACGAATTTGTGTTCGGACGAAGGTGCCGAGGGACTCTGAATACTCGCGGGACTTTGAAATATTTCGGAGCGAATGGAGTTTTTCGCGATTTTCTCGAAAACCAGCGCGACGACCGCGGTCGAACCATTAAGGTAATACGTACGGAATGCAACGAGACACAAGGATCAATGGTCGTTTTTAGCGATTGGACGAATTTGTGTTCGGACGAAGGTGCCGAGGGACTCTGAATACTCGCGGGACTTTGAAATATTTCGGAGCGAATGGAGTTTTTCGTGATTTGGTTAGGTTTTCTCTCCAGCGGCGTATTGTTGCGCAGCCGAAATTGTCAAAGTCCCAGCGGCGTATTTCTTCGCCGTTTGTTATGTTTGCTCTTCAGCGACGTACTGCTTCGTCACCGAAATTATCCAAGTCTCAACGGCGTATTGCTTTGCCGCCGATTAATGTTCCAAGTCCCAGCGACGTATTGCTTCGCCGCCGACGTAATCAAATTTCCAGCGGCGTATTGCTTCGCCGCCGAAATGATCAAAGTCCCAGCGGCG
>CAUIJW010000208.1:15000-17500 GCA_960531205.1 Andrena bicolor | reverse complement strand
ACCTCGAACGGGCCTACATCCAGAGGTGCCATCGCACGATTCCAGAGAAAAGGTATGATTGAAACTCTCTTCTTCTCTTGTAGAGAGAATTAGAGTCCCCCCTACCTCTATTTGCGCCTCGCCAAAGTGTCTTTTCGTCGCGCATCGTCGATTCGATCCGGTTTTTACTTTAACGTCCGTCCGCTATTATTAGCTTTGAGATTCCGCTATCCCTTCACGCCTCGAGCAGTGTG
This sequence comes from Andrena bicolor, assembly GCA_960531205.1. Classification (NCBI taxonomy): domain Eukaryota; kingdom Metazoa; phylum Arthropoda; class Insecta; order Hymenoptera; family Andrenidae; genus Andrena; species Andrena bicolor. The sequence continues at coordinate 17,267 of CAUIJW010000208.1, read as the reverse complement.
AGAACTCTCGCAGCAGTGGGAACCGTGGAAAAATAAGCTTTTCCGTGGACTGGACGACCGGTGAGACACGCGGTCTCGTATGCGATCGACCAACAACGCGACAAAGACATGGGGCGATCGGGGAGACTCGTCTTCTTCAATTCTACGAAGAAGAGTCTTCTTACACACCTTTCGCGGCATCGGCGCCTTTTTGGTTCGTCGAAGTTCAAATTCGCGCAGCCGCGCCAACGAGGATTCCGGGGTACAGAAACGTTTTAAACGACGTGTGGAGCAATCACTCTTCTCATCGGACGTTTGGCACAAACACTCTTTGTGTGTCGACGGAACGTGGCCATAGGGAGGGAATAAATATAGGGCGGCTAGGCGAGGACACACGCGCAACGACGGGGAAATACATCGACCCGATCATGTTAACGAGTGGTTTTCTATAATTTATCATCCCGCACAGAGCCTCCACCATTATTCATGTACACCACCCTTTGGATCTTCACGGCGTCCCGAAGAACGAGTGTGTGTTGTGCCCTCGATGTATAGATTGACTTTTCTCTCTCACTTGTCGTCAACGACGACCCTCTTTTTAAAATCCCTGGGGCCGCGTGAACGCAACGATACACAGATCGGCGCACATATGACGCGCACTCCGCTCTTTCTCTCCATCTATCTTGTATCTCACCCGCTCTTTGATCTCTCTCTTTCTCAGGACAAATTTATCATTTCAGGCGACGTCGGGAGCACGGTAAAAGATCTCGCGCGGGACGCGAAGGCAGCAAACTCTAAAACGCCAGTGCGAGCCGAGAGAGGTCGCGCTGTGTGTGATGATCCAGGGAGCGGTGCAGCACACGGGCGGTCGTTATAAAGCAACGACGCACAACGCCGTGAAAGCACGCACGCACGCGAGTCCCAACGCGATCATTCATCACGACATTTCGCCTCTCTTTCTGGTTCTCGCACGGGATAGAGTACTCACCGCTTCACGATTCTCACGCGAGCCGTTGCAAACGCCGACGAACGGCCCAACTTTCGCTCGTACGTCGAGTATCTGGCGTGTATATATCATCATCCGACCCGACTCCGAAACGCGTTACATCGTCGGAAACGCGAGACGGCGAGGATGTGATGATACGCAGAACCGACGCAAGCAGTCTTTTGTATGTGATAACGACCCTCAGCCAGGCGTGGTCCAGGAATTGTATCCGTGGACCGCAATGTGCGTTCGAAATGTCGATGTTCATGTGTCCTGCAGTTCACACGTTGACGCGCAATTAGCTGCGTTCTTCATCGACCCACGAGCCAAGTGATCCACCGTTCAGGGTAATCGTGTTATTAAATATGTTCGACATTATCTTTGTTCTCGGTTCGGATGAAGCCGAGGCCCGTGCACCTCCAACCAGCGCGCGAAGGAGGTCCGGGCGTCGCCAGCGTAGACGACACAGTGATGTGATTTGTGTCCTGGACGCGAAACACCGTCGAAGCGTACCGCGGAAACACCGCGACACGTCCGGCGGGCCGAGCGTACATATCATTTAAAAACCTTCGAGATACACGGCTGGGTACGAGCGTACCGTAATAACCGTGTACTCGGGGCGGGGGCCACCGCACGCGGCAGCATCCTCTACTTGCACGCTCTCTTATCGTCGCTGTCCCTCGAAAGCGGACGCACGGCCGGCTTCGATCGGTCCAATCTTCGGACTTTCGCTATCGAAGCTTCACAGCCGGTCCCTTTTTTCGGCTATCGGGGCGTACGATTAAGCGAGCGATACTCGGGATGCACGTCGACGCGATGGATGGTGGCGAGTCGCCGCCCTAGGTTACCCGGGATCCTCTCTCAGAGGAGAGTGTGTCAGTCACAGGACTTTTCGGAGAACGCGACCAAAACTGAGGGGAAGCGGGATGCGAGTGGAAGAAGCGTCGTCGAGGAGACAAGAGAGGAGAGAACGTCGCGAAGCCTAGGCTTCGACGGCGGCTCGTTCCTGCTTCTCTCTTTATACTCTCGCGCGCTTTACTTAACCACTCGGGGCGCTTGTAGTGTGTTTTCGTCCCTGTCTTGGGTCGCGAGTGACTCCTTTCTCGATACGAGCCTTTACACGCTCGCGCAGACAACACGCACAGACACGGGGGGAGGGTAGGGTATCGTATAATAACGGCACGCGCCTCCGATACGAGGTGAACGCGAATCGACGAGGCGGCGGGTTACCGCAGAGGGCGGTCGTAACGACGGGTCCAGTTGTTCCCAATCCAGTTAACGACGGCCTCTGAAGAAACCTCCC
>CAUIJW010000208.1:7500-12500 GCA_960531205.1 Andrena bicolor | reverse complement strand
CGCGTCGTCCGCTCTTTTAGAGACGGATCGACGATGCCCCCACGTTTCATCTTATAAAACTTGCACGTTAGCGTGCAGTTTTAGACATCATATCCTCGATTTGTTCCACTTAATTCTATCTCGGATATGTGCCTTCCCTCCTCCTCCTTCACTACTTCTTCTAGACACCACATATATAACCTAGGATTTTCCACGGACTAACTCCCATCGGATATGATATGTGTGCCTTTCGCTCCACTCTAACTTTATTATACTTCGAGACATCATATCGATTCGATTTTTCCACTGACTAATAAATCAATCTGGATATGTGCCTTTTTATTGTATACGTTCACAGAAAGATCTCAGATCACAGACAAAATTCATTATATTTCCTTTATAAATAAGGATGGCATCGGGATGCTCGATAAAGCGCGTATCACGCGTGCCGCTGCATCCATCGGGAAGCACGGAGTACACGCACGCTAGCATCAACCGTAGAAGCACGGACCACTACACGCTGGACAAATCGACAAAGCGCGTAACATTCACGCTGGTCATGTACGTAATAGCGCGGACAAGTGCATGCCTGAGCAAACGGGATAGCGCGAATCGTGCCATGCTGGTCAAAACGAGTTGGCACGTAATGTGCGCGCTAGGCATATCGAGATCTGACACCTCTTGGGTTTGTATCTACTTTCTCCCTCTTTCAAAGTTCGAACTTTTAGTTCGATACTTTATATGTACCCGACGCTAGCCTTCCTTAGCGTTTTGTTAAGTTTAAATCGTCCATCTGCGTGGATAAAGAGTTGATTGCATTAGGTAGTACAAGCATACACAGAATTGCATATGTGTCACCAACGTCACTTATGGACGCTCACCACATAAGGGCCATTCGGTCTTAGACACCGACCCGTGGTAATGCTGTGTGGAGAAATCCGAAAACGCAACACGGCAAGAACAGTCGAGACAGAATCTCGAGGAGCGGTGACTACTTCTCAACCGAGGTCATAGAATAGCCACGCGCCCAACGCTGCTCCGACCGAGACGCTCGGACCGTCGCTCTCCCTTATAGATACCGAACGGCCGGCCGGAACGCCGGCGCCGCCGTACCTTACGCACGGGCGCTTATGGGCGTAAACCGCCGCTACAACAGACCGTCCGCCCGGCACGCTGGGACTTAGCCGCGGAGAGCGTCGGATACAAGAGTAAAACGACTAAACGAATTATGATAAACAATCGCCGCGAACATTACCACGATAAATACCCGGTCCAAACGACATTCAAAAAATAATTTCTCGGCACTTTGAAATATTTCGGAGCTAATGGAGTTTTTCGCGATTTTCTCGAAAACCAGCGCGACGACCGCGGTCGAACCATTAAGGTAATACGTACGGAATGCAACGAGACACATGGATCAATGGTCGTTTTTAGCGATTGGACGAATTTGTGTTCAGACGAAGGTGCGGAGGGACTCTGAATACTCGCGGGACTTTGAAATATTTCGGAGCGAATGGAGTTTTTCGCGCGATTTTCTCGAAAACCAGCGCGACGACCGCGGTCGAACCATTAAGGTAATACGTACGGAATGCAACGAGACACATGGATCAATGGTCGTTTTTAGCGATTGGACGAATTTGTGTTCAGACGAAGGTGCGGAGGGACTCTGAATACTCGCGGGACTTTGAAATATTTCGGAGCGAATGGAGTTTTTCGCGATTTTCTCGAAAACCAGCGCGACGACCGCGGTCCGAACCATTAAGGTAATACGTACCGGAATGCAACGAGACACATGGATCAATGGTCGTTTTTAGCGATTGGACGAATTTGTGTTCAGACGAAGGTGCGGAGGGACTCTGAATACTCGCGGGACTTTGAAATATTTCGGAGCGAATGGAGTTTTTCGCGATTTTCTCGAAAACCAGCGCGACGACCGCGGTCGAACCATTAAGGTAATACGTACGGAATGCAACGAGACACAAGGATCAATGGTCGTTTTTAGCGATTGGACGAATTTGTGTTCGGACGATGGTGCGGAAAGACTCTGAAAACTCGCGGGACTTTGAAATATTTCGGAGCGATGGAGTTTTTCGCGATTTTCTCGAAAACCAGCGCGACGACCGCGGTCGAACCATTAAGGTAATACGTACGGAATGCAACGAGACACAAGGATCAATGGTCGTTTTTAGCGATTGGACGAATTTGTGTTCGGACGATGGTGCGGAAGGACTCCTGAAAACTCGCGGGACTTTGAAATATTTCGGAGCGAATGGGGTTTTTCGTGATGTTCTCGAAAACCAGCGCGACGACCGCGGTCGAAACATTAATGTAATACGTACGGAATGCAACGAGACACAAGGATCAATGGTCGTTTTTAGCGATTGGACGAATTTGTGTTTCGGACGATGGTGCGGAAGGACTCTGAAAACTCGCGGGACTTTGAAATATTTCGGAGCGAATGGGGTTTTTCGTGATGTTCTCGAAAACCAGCGCGACGACCCGCGGTCGAACCATTAATGTAATACGTACGGAATGCAACGAGACACAAGGATCAATGGTCGTTTTTTAGCGATTGGACGAATTTGTGTTCGGACGATGGTGCGGAAAGACTCTGAAAACTCGCGGGGACTTTGAAATATTTCGGAGCGAATGGAGTTTTTCGCGATTTTCTCGAAAACCAGCGCGACGACCGCGGTCGAACCATTAAGGTAATACGTACGGAATGCAACGAGACACAAGGATCAATGGTCGTTTTTAGCGATTGGACGAATTTGTGTTCGGACGAAGGTGCGGAGGGACTCTGAATACTCGCGGGACTTTGAAATATTTCGGAGCGAATGGGGTTTTTCGTGATGTTCTCGAAAACCAGCGCGACGACCGCGGTCGAACCATTAATGTAATACGTACGGAATGCAACGAGACACAAGGATCAATGGTCGTTTTTAGCGATTGGACGAATTTGTGTTCGACGAAGGGTGCGGAGGGACTCTGAATACTCGCGGGACTTTGAAATATTTCGGAGCGAATGGGGTTTTTCGTGATGTTCTCGAAAACCAGCGCGACGACCGCGGTCGAACCATTAATGTAATACGTACGGAATGCAACGAGACACAAGGATCAATGTCGTTTTTTAGCGATTGGACGAATTTGTGTTCGGACGATGGTGCGGAAAGACTCTGAAAAACTCGCGGGACTTTGAAATATTTCGGAGCGAATGGGGTTTTTCGTGATGTTCTCGAAAACCAGCGCGACGACCGCGGTCGAACCATTAATGTAATACGTACGGAATGCAACGAGACACAAGGATCAATGGTCGTTTTTAGCGATTGGACGAATTTGTGTTCGGACGATGGTGCGGAAAGACTCTGAAAACTCGCGGGACTTTGAAATATTTCGGAGCGAATGGAGTTTTTCGCGATTTTCTCGAAAACCAGCGCGACGACCGCGGTCGAACCATTAATGTAATACGTACGGAATGCAACGAGACACAAGGATCAATGGTCGTTTTTTAGCGGATTGGACGAATTTGTGTTCGGACGATGGTGCGGAAAGACTCTGAAAACTCGCGGGACTTTGAAAATATTTCGGAGCGAATGGGTTTTTCGTGATGTTCTCGAAAACCAGCGCGACGACCGAGGTCGAACCATTAATGTAATACGTACGGAATGCAACGAGACACAAGGATCAATGGTCGTTTTTAGCGATTGACGAATTTGTGTTCGGACGAAGGTGCGGAGGGACTCTGAATACTCGCGGGACTTTGAAATATTTCGGAGCGAATGGGGTTTTTCGTGATGTTCTCGAAAACCAGCGCGACGACCGCGGTCGAACCATTAATGTAATACGTACGGAATGCAACGAGACACAAGGATCAATGGTCGTTTTTTTAGCGATTGGACGAATTTGTGTTCGGACGATGGTGCGGAAAGACTCTGAAACTCGCGGGACTTTGAAATATTTCGGAGCGAATGGAGTTTTTCGCGATTTTCTCGAAAACCAGCGCGACGACCGCGGTCGAACCATTAAGGTAATACGTACGGAATGCCAACGAGACACAAGGATCAATGGTCGTTTTTAGCGATTGGACGAATTTGTGTTCGGAACGAAGGTGCGGAGGGACTCTGAATACTCGCGGGACTTTGAAATATTTCGGAGCGAATGGGGTTTTTCGTGATGTTCTCGAAAACCAGCGCGACGACCGCGGTCGAACCATTAATGTAATACGTACGGAATGCAACGAGACACAAGGATCAATGGTCGTTTTTTAGCGATTGGGACGAATTTGTGTTCGGACGAAGGTGCGGAGGGACTCTGAATACTCGCGGGACTTTGAAATATTTCGGAGCGAATGGGGTTTTTCGTGATGTTCTCGAAAACCAGCGCGACGACCGCGGTCGAACCATTAATGTAATACGTACGGAATGCAACGAGACACAAGGATCAATGGTCGTTTTTAGCGATTGGACGAATTTGTGTTCGACGATGGTGCGGAAAGACTCTGAAAACTCGCGGGACTTTGAAATATTTCGGAGCGAATGGGGTTTTTCGTGATGTTCTCGAAAACCAGCGCGACGACCGCGGTCGAACCATTAATGTAATACGTACGGAATGCAACGAGACACAAGGATCAATGGTCGTTTTTAGCGATTGGACGAATTTGTGTTCGGACGAAGGTGCGGAGGGACTCTGAATACTCGCGGGACTTTGAAATATTTCGGAGCGAATGGGGTTTTTCGTGATGTTCTCGAAACCCAGCGCGACGACCGCGGGTCGAACCATTAATGTAATACGTACGGAATGCAACGAGACACAAGGATCAATGGTCGTTTTTAGCGATTGGACGAATTTGTGTTCGGACGAAGGTGCCGAGGGACTCTGAATACTCGCGGGACTTTGAAATATTTCGGAGGCGAATGGATTTTTTCGCGATTTTCTCGAAAACCAGCGCGACGACCGCGGTCGAACCATTAAGGTAATACGTACGGAATGCAACGAGACACAAGGATCAATGGTCGTTTTTA
>CAUIJW010000208.1:0-2500 GCA_960531205.1 Andrena bicolor | reverse complement strand
GGTAAGTGGCCCCATTCAAGATGGACTTGGACGCGGTGCGACGTCACGGGATAAACGGATCCTCCTGAACACTACAATTCCCTGCGGCGGAACCGCGGGATTCAGTGCTGGGCTAATTCCTGTTCGCTCGCCGCTACTAAGGAAATCCTTGTTAGTTTCTTTTCCTCCGCTTAGTAATATGCTTAAATTCAGCGGGTAATCTCGCCTACTCTGAGGTCGTCAATCGTTATTATATTATATATAAATATATTGTGTCCCACCAGAGAAAAAAAAGCAGAGACCGCCAAGTAGAGAGAAGATATTTTGGAGAAACGGGCGCGTGCCTCCGGTATTATAATCGTGCTCCCTCTTTTGGATATACTTTACCTCGAACGGGCCTACATCCAGAGGTGCCATCGCACGATTCCAGAGAAAAGGTATGATTGAAACTCTCTTCTTCTCTTGTAGAGAGAATTAGAGTCCCCCCTACCTCTATTTGCGCCTCGCCAAAGTGTCTTTTCGTCGCGCATCGTCGATTCGATCCGGTTTTTACTTTAACGTCCGTCCGCTATTATTAGCTTTGAGATTCCGCTATCCCTTCACGCCTCGAGCAGTGTGAGAACTCTCGCAGCAGTGGGAACCGTGGAAAAATAAGCTTTTCCGTGGACTGGACGACCGGTGAGACACGCGGTCTCGTATGCGATCGACCAACAACGCGACAAAGACATGGGGCGATCGGGGAGACTCGTCTTCTTCAATTCTACGAAGAAGAGTCTTCTTACACACCTTTCGCGGCATCGGCGCCTTTTTGGTTCGTCGAAGTTCAAATTCGCGCAGCCGCGCCAACGAGGATTCCGGGGTACAGAAACGTTTTAAACGACGTGTGGAGCAATCACTCTTCTCATCGGACGTTTGGCACAAACACTCTTTGTGTGTCGACGGAACGTGGCCATAGGGAGGGAATAAATATAGGGCGGCTAGGCGAGGACACACGCGCAACGACGGGGAAATACATCGACCCGATCATGTTAACGAGTGGTTTTCTATAATTTATCATCCCGCACAGAGCCTCCACCATTATTCATGTACACCACCCTTTGGATCTTCACGGCGTCCCGAAGAACGAGTGTGTGTTGTGCCCTCGATGTATAGATTGACTTTTCTCTCTCACTTGTCGTCAACGACGACCCTCTTTTTAAAATCCCTGGGGCCGCGTGAACGCAACGATACACAGATCGGCGCACATATGACGCGCACTCCGCTCTTTCTCTCCATCTATCTTGTATCTCACCCGCTCTTTGATCTCTCTCTTTCTCAGGACAAATTTATCATTTCAGGCGACGTCGGGAGCACGGTAAAAGATCTCGCGCGGGACGCGAAGGCAGCAAACTCTAAAACGCCAGTGCGAGCCGAGAGAGGTCGCGCTGTGTGTGATGATCCAGGGAGCGGTGCAGCACACGGGCGGTCGTTATAAAGCAACGACGCACAACGCCGTGAAAGCACGCACGCACGCGAGTCCCAACGCGATCATTCATCACGACATTTCGCCTCTCTTTCTGGTTCTCGCACGGGATAGAGTACTCACCGCTTCACGATTCTCACGCGAGCCGTTGCAAACGCCGACGAACGGCCCAACTTTCGCTCGTACGTCGAGTATCTGGCGTGTATATATCATCATCCGACCCGACTCCGAAACGCGTTACATCGTCGGAAACGCGAGACGGCGAGGATGTGATGATACGCAGAACCGACGCAAGCAGTCTTTTGTATGTGATAACGACCCTCAGCCAGGCGTGGTCCAGGAATTGTATCCGTGGACCGCAATGTGCGTTCGAAATGTCGATGTTCATGTGTCCTGCAGTTCACACGTTGACGCGCAATTAGCTGCGTTCTTCATCGACCCACGAGCCAAGTGATCCACCGTTCAGGGTAATCGTGTTATTAAATATGTTCGACATTATCTTTGTTCTCGGTTCGGATGAAGCCGAGGCCCGTGCACCTCCAACCAGCGCGCGAAGGAGGTCCGGGCGTCGCCAGCGTAGACGACACAGTGATGTGATTTGTGTCCTGGACGCGAAACACCGTCGAAGCGTACCGCGGAAACACCGCGACACGTCCGGCGGGCCGAGCGTACATATCATTTAAAAACCTTCGAGATACACGGCTGGGTACGAGCGTACCGTAATAACCGTGTACTCGGGGCGGGGGCCACCGCACGCGGCAGCATCCTCTACTTGCACGCTCTCTTATCGTCGCTGTCCCTCGAAAGCGGACGCACGGCCGGCTTCGATCGGTCCAATCTTCGGACTTTCGCTATCGAAGCTTCACAGCCGGTCCCTTTTTTCGGCTATCGGGGCGTACGATTAAGCGAGCGATACTCGGGATGCACGTCGACGCGATGGATGGTGGCGAGTCGCCGCCCTAGGTTACCCGGGATCCTCTCTCAGAGGAGAGTGTGTCAGTCACAGGACTTTTCGGAGAACGCGACCAAAACTGAGGGGAAGCGGGATGCGAGTGGAAG
>CAUIJW010000207.1:17500-21846 GCA_960531205.1 Andrena bicolor | reverse complement strand
CCCCATTCGCTCCGAAATATTTCAAAGTCCCGCGAGTTTTCAGAGTCTTTCCGCACCATCGTCCGAACACAAATTCGTCCAATCGCTAAAAACGACCATTGATCCTTGTGTCTCGTTGCATTCCGTACGTATTACATTAATGGTTCGACCGCGGTCGTCGCGCTGGTTTTCGAGAACATCACGAAAAACCCCATTCGCTCCGAAATATTTCAAAGTCCCGCGAGTATTCAGAGTCCCTCCGCACCTTCGTCCGAACACAAATTCGTCCAATCGCTAAAAACGACCATTGATCCTTGTGTCTCGTTGCATTCCGTACGTATTACATTAATGGTTCGACCGCGGTCGTCGCGCTGGTTTTCGAGAACATCACGAAAAACCCCATTCGCTCCGAAATATTTCAAAGTCCCGCGAGTATTCAGAGTCCCTCCGCACCTTCGTCCGAACACAAATTCGTCCAATCGCTAAAAACGACCATTGATCCTTGTGTCTCGTTGCATTCCGTACGTATTACCTTAATGGTTCGACCGCGGTCGTCGCGCTGGTTTTCGAGAAAATCGCGAAAAACTCCATTCGCTCCGAAATATTTCAAAGTCCCGCGAGTTTTCAGAGTCTTTCCGCACCATCGTCCGAACACAAATTCGTCCAATCGCTAAAAACGACCATTGATCCTTGTGTCTCGTTGCATTCCGTACGTATTACATTAATGGTTCGACCGCGTCGTCGCGCTGGTTTTCGAGAACATCACGAAAAACCCCATTCGCTCCGAAATATTTCAAAGTCCCGCGAGTATTCAGAGTCCCTCCGCACCTTCGTCCGAACACAAATTCGTCCAATCGCTAAAAACGACCATTGATCCTTGTGTCTCGTTGCATTCCGTACGTATTACATTAATGGTTCGACCTCGGTCGTCGCGCTGGTTTTCGAGAACATCACGAAAAACCCCATTCGCTCCGAAATATTTCAAAGTCCCGCGAGTTTTCAGAGTCTTTCCGCACCATCGTCCGAACACAAATTCGTCCAATCGCTAAAAACGACCATTGATCCTTGTGTCTCGTTGCATTCCGTACGTATTACATTAATGGTTCGACCGCGGGTCGTCGCGCTGGTTTTCGAGAAAATCGCGAAAAACTCCATTCGCTCCGAAATATTTCAAAGTCCCGCGAGTTTTCAGAGTCTTTCCGCACCATCGTCCGAACACAAATTCGTCCAATCGCTAAAAACGACCATTGATCCTTGTGTCTCGTTGCATTCCGTACGTATTACATTAATGGTTCGACCGCGGTCGTCGCGCTGGTTTTCGAGAACATCACGAAAAACCCCATTCGCTCCGAAATATTTCAAAGTCCCGCGAGTTTTCAGAGTCTTTCCGCACATCGTCCGAACACAAATTCGTCCAATCGCTAAAAACGACCATTGATCCTTGTGTCTCGTTGCATTCCGTACGTATTACATTAATGGTTCGACCGCGGTCGTCGCGCTGGTTTTCGAGAACATCACGAAAAACCCATTCGCTCCGAAATATTTCAAAGTCCCGCGAGTATTCAGAGTCCCTCCGCACCTTCGTCCGAACACAAATTCGTCCAATCGCTAAAAACGACCATTGATCCTTGTGTCTCGTTGCATTCCGTACGTATTACATTAATGGTTCGACCGCGGTCGTCGCGCTGGTTTTCGAGAACATCACGAAAAACCCCATTCGCTCCGAAATATTTCAAAGTCCCGCGAGTATTCAGAGTCCCTCCGCACCTTCGTCCGAACACAAATTCGTCCAATCGCTAAAAACGACCATTGATCCTTGTGTCTCGTTGCATTCCGTACGTATTACCTTATGGTTCGACCGCGGTCGTCGCGCTGGTTTCGAGAAAATCGCGAAAAACTCCATTCGCTCCGAAATATTTCAAAGTCCCGCGAGTTTTCAGAGTCTTTCCGCACCATCGTCCGAACACAAATTCGTCCAATCGCTAAAAACGACCATTGATCCTTGTGTCTCGTTGCATTTCCGTACGTATTACATTAATGGTTCGACCGCGGTCGTCGCGCTGGTTTTCGAGAAAATCGCGAAAAACTCCATTCGCTCCGAAATATTTCAAAGTCCCGCGAGTTTTCAGAGTCTTTCCGCACCATCGTCCGAACACAAATTCGTCCAATCGCTAAAAACGACCATTGATCCTTGTGTCTCGTTGCATTCCGTACGTATTACATTAATGGTTCGACCGCGGTCGTCGCGCTGGTTTTCGAGAAAATCGCGAAAAACTCCATTCGCTCCGAAATATTTCAAAGTCCCGCGAGTTTTCAGAGTCCTTCCGCACCATCGTCCGAACACAAATTCGTCCAATCGCTAAAAACGACCATTGATCCTTGTGTCTCGTTGCATTCCGTACGTATTACCTTAATGGTTCGACCGCGGTCGTCGCGCTGGTTTTCGAGAAAATCGCGAAAACTCCATTCGCTCCGAAATATTTCAAAGTCCCGCGAGTTTTCAGAGTCTTTCCGCACCATCGTCCGAACACAAATTCGTCCAATCGCTAAAAACGACCATTGATCCTTGTGTCTCGTTGCATTCCGTACGTATTACCTTAATGGTTCGACCGCGGTCGTCGCGCTGGTTTTCGAGAAAATCGCGAAAAACTCCATTCGCTCCGAAATATTTCAAAGTCCCGCGAGTATTCAGAGTCCCTCCGCACCTTCGTCTGAACACAAATTCGTCCAATCGCTAAAAACGACCATTGATCCATGTGTCTCGTTGCATTCCGTACGTATTACCTTAATGGTTCGACCGCGGTCGTCGCGCTGGTTTTCGAGAAAATCGCGAAAAACTCCATTCGCTCCGAAATATTTCAAAGTCCCGCGAGTATTCAGAGTCCCTCCGCACCTTCGTCTGAACACAAATTCGTCCAATCGCTAAAAACGACCATTGATCCATGTGTCTCGTTGCATTCCGTACGTATTACCTTAATGGTTCGACCGCGGTCGTCGCGCTGGTTTTCGAGAAAATCGCGAAAAACTCCATTCGCTCCGAAATATTTCAAAGTCCCGCGAGTATTCAGAGTCCCTCCGCACCTTCGTCTGAACACAAATTCGTCCAATCGCTAAAAACGACCATTGATCCATGTGTCTCGTTGCATTCCGTACGTATTACCTTAATGGTTCGACCGCGGTCGTCGCGCTGGTTTTCGAGAAAATCGCGAAAAACTCCATTAGCTCCGAAATATTTCAAAGTGCCGAGAAATTATTTTTTGAATGTCGTTTGGGACCGGGTATTTATCGTGGTAATGTTCGCGGCGATTGTTTATCATAATTCGTTTAGTCGTTTTACTCTTGTATCCGACGCTCTCCGCGGCTAAGTCCCAGCGTGCGGGCGGACGGTCTGTTGTAGCGGCGGTTTACGCCCATAAGCGCCCGTGCGTAAGGTACGGCGGCGCCGGCGTTCCGGCCGGCCGTTCGGTATCTATAAGGGAGAGCGACGGTCCGAGCGTCTCGGTCGGAGCAGCGTTGGGCGCGTGGCTATTCTATGACCTCGGTTGAGAAGTAGTCACCGCTCCTCGAGATTCTGTCTCGACTGTTCTTGCCGTGTTGCGTTTTCGGATTTCTCCACACAGCATTACCACGGGTCGGTGTCTAAGACCGAATGGCCCTTATGTGGTGAGCGTCCATAAGTGACGTTGGTGACACATATGCAATTCTGTGTATGCTTGTACTACCTAATGCAATCAACTCTTTATCCACGCAGATGGACGATTTAAACTTAACAAAACGCTAAGGAAGGCTAGCGTCGGGTACATATAAAGTATCGAACTAAAAGTTCGAACTTTGAAAGAGGGAGAAAGTAGATACAAACCCAAGAGGTGTCAGATCTCGATATGCCTAGCGCGCACATTACGTGCCAACTCGTTTTGACCAGCATGGCACGATTCGCGCTATCCCGTTTGCTCAGCATGCACTTGTCCGCGCTATTACGTACATGACCAGCGTGAATGTTACGCGCTTTGTCGATTTGTCCAGCGTGTAGTGGTCCGTGCTTCTACGGTTGATGCTAGCGTGCGTGTACTCCGTGCTTCCCGATGGATGCAGCGGCACGCGTGATACGCGCTTTAACGAGCATCCGATGCCATCCTTATTTATAAAGGAAATATAATGAATTTTGTCTGTGATCTGAGATCTTTCTGTGAACGTATACAATAAAAAGGCACATATCCGATTGATTTATTAGTCAGTGGAAAAATCGAATCGATATGATGTCTCGAAGTATAATAAAGTTAGAGTGGAGCGAAAGGCACACATATCATATCCGATGGGAGTTAGTCCGTGGAAAATCCTAGGTTATATATGTGGTGTCTAGAAGAAGT
>CAUIJW010000207.1:12500-15000 GCA_960531205.1 Andrena bicolor | reverse complement strand
GCTCCCGTCCGCTGCCATCGGTGAAAAAAAGCGCAAAGAGCAAGCGCGCCAGACCGCCAGACACCTGTGGGAGGGGGGGACCCGCTGCGGCCCCTCTTTGTGATGAACGGGACGATAATAATACGAACGCAGTGACGAGTGCGCTCGCGGGAGGTTTCTTCAGAGGCCGTCGTTAACTGGATTGGGAACAACTGGACCCGTCGTTACGACCGCCCTCTGCGGTAACCCGCCGCCTCGTCGATTCGCGTTCACCTCGTATCGGAGGCGCGTGCCGTTATTATACGATACCCTACCCTCCCCCCGTGTCTGTGCGTGTTGTCTGCGCGAGCGTGTAAAGGCTCGTATCGAGAAAGGAGTCACTCGCGACCCAAGACAGGGACGAAAACACACTACAAGCGCCCCGAGTGGTTAAGTAAAGCGCGCGAGAGTATAAAGAGAGAAGCAGGAACGAGCCGCCGTCGAAGCCTAGGCTTCGCGACGTTTCTCCTCTCTTGTCTCCTCGACGACGCTTCTTCCACTCGCATCCCGCTTCCCCTCAGTTTTGGTCGCGTTCTCCGAAAAGTCCTGTGACTGACACACTCTCCTCTGAGAGAGGATCCCGGGTAACCTAGGGCGGCGACTCGCCACCATCCATCGCGTCGACGTGCATCCCGAGTATCGCTCGCTTAATCGTACGCCCCGATAGCCGAAAAAAGGGACCGGCTGTGAAGCTTCGATAGCGAAAGTCCGAAGATTGGACCGATCGAAGCCGGCCGTGCGTCCGCTTTCGAGGGACAGCGACGATAAGAGAGCGTGCAAGTAGAGGATGCTGCCGCGTGCGGTGGCCCCCGCCCCGAGTACACGGTTATTACGGTACGCTCGTACCCAGCCGTGTATCTCGAAGGTTTTTAAATGATATGTACGCTCGGCCCGCCGGACGTGTCGCGGTGTTTCCGCGGTACGCTTCGACGGTGTTTCGCGTCCAGGACACAAATCACATCACTGTGTCGTCTACGCTGGCGACGCCCGGACCTCCTTCGCGCGCTGGTTGGAGGTGCACGGGCCTCGGCTTCATCCGAACCGAGAACAAAGATAATGTCGAACATATTTAATAACACGATTACCCTGAACGGTGGATCACTTGGCTCGTGGGTCGATGAAGAACGCAGCTAATTGCGCGTCAACGTGTGAACTGCAGGACACATGAACATCGACATTTCGAACGCACATTGCGGTCCACGGATACAATTCCTGGACCACGCCTGGCTGAGGGTCGTTATCACATACAAAAGACTGCTTGCGTCGGTTCTGCGTATCATCACATCCTCGCCGTCTCGCGTTTCCGACGATGTAACGCGTTTCGGAGTCGGGTCGGATGATGATATATACACGCCAGATACTCGACGTACGAGCGAAAGTTGGGCCGTTCGTCGGCGTTTGCAACGGCTCGCGTGAGAATCGTGAAGCGGTGAGTACTCTATCCCGTGCGAGAACCAGAAAGAGAGGCGAAATGTCGTGATGAATGATCGCGTTGGGACTCGCGTGCGTGCGTGCTTTCACGGCGTTGTGCGTCGTTGCTTTATAACGACCGCCCGTGTGCTGCACCGCTCCCTGGATCATCACACACAGCGCGACCTCTCTCGGCTCGCACTGGCGTTTTAGAGTTTGCTGCCTTCGCGTCCCGCGCGAGATCTTTTACCGTGCTCCCGACGTCGCCTGAAATGATAAATTTGTCCTGAGAAAGAGAGAGATCAAAGAGCGGGTGAGATACAAGATAGATGGAGAGAAAGAGCGGAGTGCGCGTCATATGTGCGCCGATCTGTGTATCGTTGCGTTCACGCGGCCCCAGGGATTTTAAAAAGAGGGTCGTCGTTGACGACAAGTGAGAGAGAAAAGTCAATCTATACATCGAGGGCACAACACACACTCGTTCTTCGGGACGCCGTGAAGATCCAAAGGGTGGTGTACATGAATAATGGTGGAGGCTCTGTGCGGGATGATAAATTATAGAAAACCACTCGTTAACATGATCGGGTCGATGTATTTCCCCGTCGTTGCGCGTGTGTCCTCGCCTAGCCGCCCTATATTTATTCCCTCCCTATGGCCACGTTCCGTCGACACACAAAGAGTGTTTGTGCCAAACGTCCGATGAGAAGAGTGATTGCTCCACACGTCGTTTAAAACGTTTCTGTACCCCGGAATCCTCGTTGGCGCGGCTGCGCGAATTTGAACTTCGACGAACCAAAAAGGCGCCGATGCCGCGAAAGGTGTGTAAGAAGACTCTTCTTCGTAGAATTGAAGAAGACGAGTCTCCCCGATCGCCCCATGTCTTTGTCGCGTTGTTGGTCGATCGCATACGAGACCGCGTGTCTCACCGGTCGTCCAGTCCACGGAAAAGCTTATTTTTCCACGGTTCCCACTGCTGCGAGAGTTCTCACACTGCTCGAGGCGTGAAGGGATAGCGGAATCTCAAAGCTAATAATAGCGGACGGACGTTAAAGTAAAAACCGGATCGAATCGA
>CAUIJW010000207.1:2500-7500 GCA_960531205.1 Andrena bicolor | reverse complement strand
GACTTTGCTCATTTCGGCGGCGAAGCAATGCGCCGCTGGGACTTTGATCATTTCGGCGGCGAAGCAATGCCGCTGGGACTTTGATCATTTCGGCGGCGAAGCAATACGCCGCTAGATATTTGATTACTTCGGCGGCAAAGCAATACGCCGCTGGGACTTTGATCATTTCGGCGGCGAAGCAATGCGCCGCTGGGACTTTGATCATTTCGGCGGCGAAGCAATACGCCGCTAGATATTTGATTACTTCGGCGGCAAAGCAATACGCCGCTGGGACTTTGATCATTTCGGCGGCGAAGCAATGCGCCGCTGGGACTTTGATCATTTCGGCGGCGAAGCAATACGCCGCTGGAAATTTGATTACGTCGGCGGCGAAGCAATACGTCGCTGGGACTTGGAACATTAATCGGCGGCAAAGCAATACGCCGTTGAGACTTGGATAATTTCGGTGACGAAGCAGTACGTCGCTGAAGAGCAAACATAACAAACGGCGAAGAAATACGCCGCTGGGACTTTGACAATTTCGGCTGCGCAACAATACGCCGCTGGAGAGAAAACCTAACCAAATCACGAAAAACTCCATTCGCTCCGAAATATTTCAAAGTCCCGCGAGTATTCAGAGTCCCTCGGCACCTTCGTCCGAACACAAATTCGTCCAATCGCTAAAAACGACCATTGATCCTTGTGTCTCGTTGCATTCCGTACGTATTACCTTAATGGTTCGACCGCGGTCGTCGCGCTGGTTTTCGAGAAAATCGCGAAAAACTCCATTCGCTCCGAAATATTTCAAAGTCCCGCGAGTATTCAGAGTCCCTCGGCACCTTCGTCCGAACACAAATTCGTCCAATCGCTAAAAACGACCATTGATCCTTGTGTCTCGTTGCATTCCGTACGTATTACATTAATGGTTCGACCGCGGTCGTCGCGCTGGGTTTCGAGAACATCACGAAAAACCCCATTCGCTCCGAAATATTTCAAAGTCCCGCGAGTATTCAGAGTCCCTCCGCACCTTCGTCCGAACACAAATTCGTCCAATCGCTAAAAACGACCATTGATCCTTGTGTCTCGTTGCATTCCGTACGTATTACATTAATGGTTCGACCGCGGTCGTCGCGCTGGTTTTCGAGAACATCACGAAAAACCCCATTCGCTCCGAAATATTTCAAAGTCCCGCGAGTTTTCAGAGTCTTTCCGCACCATCGTCCGAACACAAATTCGTCCAATCGCTAAAAACGACCATTGATCCTTGTGTCTCGTTGCATTCCGTACGTATTACATTAATGGTTCGACCGCGGTCGTCGCGCTGGTTTTCGAGAACATCACGAAAAACCCCATTCGCTCCGAAATATTTCAAAGTCCCGCGAGTATTCAGAGTCCCTCCGCA
Source organism: Andrena bicolor (assembly GCA_960531205.1). Taxonomy (NCBI): domain Eukaryota; kingdom Metazoa; phylum Arthropoda; class Insecta; order Hymenoptera; family Andrenidae; genus Andrena; species Andrena bicolor. The sequence continues at coordinate 6,119 of CAUIJW010000207.1, read as the reverse complement.
CCTTCGTCCGAACACAAATTCGTCCAATCGCTAAAAACGACCATTGATCCTTGTGTCTCGTTGCATTCCGTACGTATTACATTAATGGTTCGACCGCGGTCGTCGCGCTGGTTTTCGAGAACATCACGAAAAACCCCATTCGCTCCGAAATATTTCAAAGTCCCGCGAGTATTCAGAGTCCCTCCGCACCTTCGTCCGAACACAAATTCGTCCAATCGCTAAAAACGACCATTGATCCTTGTGTCTCGTTGCATTCCGTACGTATTACCTTAATGGTTCGACCGCGGTCGTCGCGCTGGTTTTCGAGAAAATCGCGAAAAACTCCATTCGCTCCGAAATATTTCAAAGTCCCGCGAGTTTTCAGAGTCTTTCCGCACCATCGTCCGAACACAAATTCGTCCAATCGCTAAAAACGACCATTGATCCTTGTGTCTCGTTGCATTCCGTACGTATTACATTAATGGTTCGACCGCGGTCGTCGCGCTGGTTTTCGAGAACATCACGAAAAACCCCATTCGCTCCGAAATATTTCAAAGTCCCGCGAGTATTCAGAGTCCCTCCGCACCTTCGTCCGAACACAAATTCGTCCAATCGCTAAAAACGACCATTGATCCTTGTGTCTCGTTGCATTCCGTACGTATTACATTAATGGTTCGACCTCGGTCGTCGCGCTGGTTTTCGAGAACATCACGAAAAACCCCATTCGCTCCGAAATATTTCAAAGTCCCGCGAGTTTTCAGAGTCTTTCCGCACCATCGTCCGAACACAAATTCGTCCAATCGCTAAAAACGACCATTGATCCTTGTGTCTCGTTGCATTCCGTACGTATTACATTAATGGTTCGACCGCGGTCGTCGCGCTGGTTTTCGAGAAAATCGCGAAAAACTCCATTCGCTCCGAAATATTTCAAAGTCCCGCGAGTTTTCAGAGTCTTTCCGCACCATCGTCCGAACACAAATTCGTCCAATCGCTAAAAACGACCATTGATCCTTGTGTCTCGTTGCATTCCGTACGTATTACATTAATGGTTCGACCGCGGTCGTCGCGCTGGTTTTCGAGAACATCACGAAAAACCCCATTCGCTCCGAAATATTTCAAAGTCCCGCGAGTTTTCAGAGTCTTTCCGCACCATCGTCCGAACACAAATTCGTCCAATCGCTAAAAACGACCATTGATCCTTGTGTCTCGTTGCATTCCGTACGTATTACATTAATGGTTCGACCGCGGTCGTCGCGCTGGTTTTCGAGAACATCACGAAAAACCCCATTCGCTCCGAAATATTTCAAAGTCCCGCGAGTATTCAGAGTCCCTCCGCACCTTCGTCCGAACACAAATTCGTCCAATCGCTAAAAACGACCATTGATCCTTGTGTCTCGTTGCATTCCGTACGTATTACATTAATGGTTCGACCGCGGTCGTCGCGCTGGTTTTCGAGAACATCACGAAAAACCCCATTCGCTCCGAAATATTTCAAAGTCCCGCGAGTATTCAGAGTCCCTCCGCACCTTCGTCCGAACACAAATTCGTCCAATCGCTAAAAACGACCATTGATCCTTGTGTCTCGTTGCATTCCGTACGTATTACCTTAATGGTTCGACCGCGGTCGTCGCGCTGGTTTTCGAGAAAATCGCGAAAAACTCCATTCGCTCCGAAATATTTCAAAGTCCCGCGAGTTTTCAGAGTCTTTCCGCACCATCGTCCGAACACAAATTCGTCCAATCGCTAAAAACGACCATTGATCCTTGTGTCTCGTTGCATTCCGTACGTATTACATTAATGGTTCGACCGCGGTCGTCGCGCTGGTTTTCGAGAAAATCGCGAAAAACTCCATTCGCTCCGAAATATTTCAAAGTCCCGCGAGTTTTCAGAGTCTTTCCGCACCATCGTCCGAACACAAATTCGTCCAATCGCTAAAAACGACCATTGATCCTTGTGTCTCGTTGCATTCCGTACGTATTACATTAATGGTTCGACCGCGGTCGTCGCGCTGGTTTTCGAGAAAATCGCGAAAAACTCCATTCGCTCCGAAATATTTCAAAGTCCCGCGAGTTTTCAGAGTCCTTCCGCACCATCGTCCGAACACAAATTCGTCCAATCGCTAAAAACGACCATTGATCCTTGTGTCTCGTTGCATTCCGTACGTATTACCTTAATGGTTCGACCGCGGTCGTCGCGCTGGTTTTCGAGAAAATCGCGAAAAACTCCATTCGCTCCGAAATATTTCAAAGTCCCGCGAGTTTTCAGAGTCTTTCCGCACCATCGTCCGAACACAAATTCGTCCAATCGCTAAAAACGACCATTGATCCTTGTGTCTCGTTGCATTCCGTACGTATTACCTTAATGGTTCGACCGCGGTCGTCGCGCTGGTTTTCGAGAAAATCGCGAAAAACTCCATTCGCTCCGAAATATTTCAAAGTCCCGCGAGTATTCAGAGTCCCTCCGCACCTTCGTCTGAACACAAATTCGTCCAATCGCTAAAAACGACCATTGATCCATGTGTCTCGTTGCATTCCGTACGTATTACCTTAATGGTTCGACCGCGGTCGTCGCGCTGGTTTTCGAGAAAATCGCGAAAAACTCCATTCGCTCCGAAATATTTCAAAGTCCCGCGAGTATTCAGAGTCCCTCCGCACCTTCGTCTGAACACAAATTCGTCCAATCGCTAAAAACGACCATTGATCCATGTGTCTCGTTGCATTCCGTACGTATTACCTTAATGGTTCGACCGCGGTCGTCGCGCTGGTTTTCGAGAAAATCGCGAAAAACTCCATTCGCTCCGAAATATTTCAAAGTCCCGCGAGTATTCAGAGTCCCTCCGCACCTTCGTCTGAACACAAATTCGTCCAATCGCTAAAAACGACCATTGATCCATGTGTCTCGTTGCATTCCGTACGTATTACCTTAATGGTTCGACCGCGGTCGTCGCGCTGGTTTTCGAGAAAATCGCGAAAAACTCCATTAGCTCCGAAATATTTCAAAGTGCCGAGAAATTATTTTTTGAATGTCGTTTGGGACCGGGTATTTATCGTGGTAATGTTCGCGGCGATTGTTTATCATAATTCGTTTAGTCGTTTTACTCTTGTATCCGACGCTCTCCGCGGCTAAGTCCCAGCGTGCCGGGCGGACGGTCTGTTGTAGCGGCGGTTTACGCCCATAAGCGCCCGTGCGTAAGGTACGGCGGCGCCGGCGTTCCGGCCGGCCGTTCGGTATCTATAAGGGAGAGCGACGGTCCGAGCGTCTCGGTCGGAGCAGCGTTGGGCGCGTGGCTATTCTATGACCTCGGTTGAGAAGTAGTCACCGCTCCTCGAGATTCTGTCTCGACTGTTCTTGCCGTGTTGCGTTTTCGGATTTCTCCACACAGCATTACCACGGGTCGGTGTCTAAGACCGAATGGCCCTTATGTGGTGAGCGTCCATAAGTGACGTTGGTGACACATATGCAATTCTGTGTATGCTTGTACTACCTAATGCAATCAACTCTTTATCCACGCAGATGGACGATTTAAACTTAACAAAACGCTAAGGAAGGCTAGCGTCGGGTACATATAAAGTATCGAACTAAAAGTTCGAACTTTGAAAGAGGGAGAAAGTAGATACAAACCCAAGAGGTGTCAGATCTC